>JAPDSC010000317.1:0-10894 GCA_026290005.1 Latrodectus geometricus
AAAAAAAGAAAACACTGTTTTTCAAACTTGGCATTTGGATTAAAAACTAAGTAAATAAGAGTTATTTATGAATTTTGCTTTTTTCCTATTTTTATTATCAAGGCCTTTTGTAAGCATACAATAAAAAAATTGCTTTCTTAAAAATAAACGTTCATTTTGTCATATTTTGCCTTTGGTGTGTTTATATATTATTTAATAATTATTCATTGTAAATTAATATATTTTCAATTATAAAATCCAAACAATGAGTCATCCTTCTTGATATTTTAAAATATTAAATGAAATCCAATTTTATTTAAACTATTTAAATTTAAAACTTTCTTATAGGAATCATAATTTTGGTTTGAAATTATAAGCAAACAAGTTTTCTGTTTGAATGTATTTATGTATAAATGCACACTTACATTTCAGTATGTCTGGTATTTAGTTGAATTTTGTAGATTTTTTTTCAATTGTAGCGTTGAATTTTGTAGCATTTTGTAGATTAAAATAAATAATTTTTACTTTCATTTGTTCTGGTATATTTTGCTGTTATTTATGTATTATTTAATAATGAGTTTAAGTAATAAAAAGTAATCATAAGATTTGATATTTTTTGTCAGAAATATATTTTATTTTTAATGTTAGAATTCAGTACCTTTTGTATATTGAATATTGTATAGGGAAAAACAATATGCTGTATATTTTACATTAATTTATTGTGAAGTAATGTAAATTGTTATGTTTTTATTTATATTTTGTTGAAATTCCTATATAGTGCCTTTTCAATTTTGTGATTGAAAGTATTTTGATTTATCACATTTTATCTTAATATTTAGACTTAGTAGATATATATTTTAGAAATAGTAATTTTATAGCAACAAAAATTAATATCCAATTTTCCTCCCATCATTTTAAGTAGCTAGAGGAAAACGTTGTCATATTACAATTTTGCCAATTTCTTTTTAATAAAAAAAAGAGGCTGAATTTTCTTCAAGCAATAAATATCAGATACAAAAAGAGATTTTAAAGTGCCTTAATTTTTGTGTTAAAATAATATTTTTAATATTGTAAATCAAATTTATTATTTAAAAATTAAATTTGAAAATCTCTTGTGAATGTTGTAGATTGAAAACAAAAATTACCTGGAAATTATTTATTCGATGATACTTTTACCATAGGTACCTGATTAGATCTTCTATAAGAATATTTAGAACAAATTTTTTTTATAAATTTTGCTTAATTGAGTTTAATATAAAAAAGGACTTAAAATATTTACAATTTTTTATCTTATGGTGAGTTATAAAAAATTTAGTATCATGTTAGCAGTTTTTCAAGAATTATCTGTCAGAATTTTCGCTTTTTCTTGATGTTTTTTCAATAAAACGATTTTTTAAAATATTAAAAAGCAGTTGATGAAGGATAAAAAATATATTAGTATTTTGAACGTAAAATGGTGCACTATTTATCGCCCTTTGAAAAGTTTTGATTTTTAGACTTGTAATTACATTTAACATGTTTGAATTACCTCCCTTCTGCAAAAAGTAACTAAAGTGAAATACTAATAAATCAATCAAAAATTTTTTTTTTTGATTTGATGGTAACTCATAGAACAGCACTCAGGGTTTCAGTTTAATAATTTAAATGTTCAATTTCAGCTTAAAAGTAAATATTTGTTTTAATTCAAAACCCACTGGAAAACATAGGTTTCAATCAAATTAACTCTTCAGTACAAAAAGTGACTGTAGAGCTCTAAATCAATCAAAATTTTGATTTTCTTTTCAAAATTTTATTTTGTATTTAACTGTTATATTTTTTTCCTTGTGTCTGATTATATGTTTACTTTTATTGAGAAATGAATAATTTAGCATTAGTAAGTATAACTTTGTTGTGATATTTTATTTTTATTGCAAGTGTCAAAGATTTCTTATAGCTCATTGTTATGCATATCTTCCAATCTTTATGAGTATTAAAATAATTAAAATGAAAATTGAATTAGAAAATTGTAATATAAAACCGTTATTGCTGAAGGCGCTAATGTCGATGCCAAAAAATATTTGGTGGAAAAATAAGATGCTTCTTGTAATGAATTCATGAATAAGTTATAGAAAAAAAATCCTCTTATTTATTAAATATTTTTGACATTTTTCTATTTCATGATGAAACAACCAGTGGGAAGGGGGTGTCTCATATTCTTTTTTCCCCCCAAATACATTTTGTAATTTACTAATCGTGTCATATATTACATATTTTCTAAAATTAAAATCCCTACATTATGAATATTTGTTATACCTAAAATATTTAAATATATTTATGCAAATGAATGTTTGGAACATGAATTTTGTGACCAACATTTTATGTTTATTTTTCACCAAATTAAATTGAAGACAAGGATATGTAGGTATATAACAAGATTTTAATTTTTTTTTAATATTTTTATTTGAGTAAAAAAATTTAAAAATTTACTCTAGAAATCTATTTTTAACTATTGTTGAAAATTTATTTTTCCATGCCATTGACAGATATAATGTTTCTGTTATGTTTGAAACTATTTCTACATGAAAAATATAATAATTCTAATAATTTTAGTAGTTATGAGTGTAACAACATTTTTTTTAAATTTATTCCATGCAAAGGTTTTGATTTTTGAGCTCAAGTAAATGGGATAATCACTGCCTTTTATTGTGATATTATATTAATGGTGATATGTATTTATGTACTTTTCAATATTGAATTCTTATGTTCATAATATGTGAATAATTAACTCGGATTAGATTAGGATTATTGCATTTTATTTCACCAGAAAAATGCATTTATTGTATTTCTTCCTTAGCCATTTGTTATAAGTGTTTCTTCTTGTGTTCATTTTTATCCTTTAATTTATGTAACATTTTGATTATTTTATGACGGGTTTGTTTAAGTAATAATATCTAAATATTGTAGAATAAATTGGGATTTTTTGTAATTAAAATTATATAAATAAGAACTATACGATTTAAATTGAGTTTTTATTATTTTCTTGCATGTAAAATAAAATTAATTTTGTGATTTAATTTCAAATTTTTAAATAAAAATATTGTTTCTTGAATAAATATTTAATTTTTGTAAAAAGTGTCTATTTATCCTTCAATTGCAATCAAAATATGAACAAAATGATGTTTGTTTAATTATATAAAATTATAATAATCTGTATAAAGTTAAATGGTTATTAAACTGACTTAAATGGTTACTGAATTGTGAATAAAATGGATGTTTAAAAATATGTGTCAATGTTTTGTTACTCTTTCAGATAAGTTTCGAGATTTTGTGACAGTTTTTTTGAAAATACATTTTTATGAAGATAATTGATAATATAATTTTATACCTGAGACCTGTTTTATTATGCACCACAATTATGTACTTAAAAAAGTGGTGCACCACGAATATAATACTTAAAAAAGTATTATATGTTTGCATATGTTACTCATTATATATTAGTAAGAATATTAAAAAATATTTTCTTAGCTAAATAATTTTGTGTTCAGAAGTATATATATATAAATCCAAGGTGTGTGAGCATAACGTAGCATAGTGTTATATATATTTTACGTTTTTGGATTTATAACTTTATTTAAAAACTTAAATGCAAGTAAAATTATGGTTTTAAGAACTAAAATTGTAGAGAAATGAAGTTCTTATTTTCCTTAAATATTAAAACTTTTAATATTATTTGCTTGGTAATGCTTATTTTAGATTGCGTTAAAAATCTGGAAATGAAAAAACATTTAATTATTTTGAAAAACACTAAAATAAAAATTTAATTTTCCTGATTATTTTATTAAACGAGGTAAAAATTTAACTGTTAATTCGATTGCTGTTTAACTTTTATTGATGAAAATGGTTTCTTTACTATTTTCAAGCGAACTACTAATCACCGCCATAAATATTTCTGTGTGATACATCCATAGTTTGATTTGGCGAAGTCTTTAAGCTTTTCTTGAGCTAAAGGAACTATGACATTTAAAACTTCTGTTCCACACTTGGTTTCTTCGAAAGAAAATTTTGGTTTTAAAAAAAAATAAATAAATAAAAATAAAAAAAACTTGGAAATTATAGTTTTGATCAACAGGAATTCGAACTGAATGGTTATGATTCACTGTGAGTAAAGGTTGTCTCTTTTACTTCTTAGTTTTGTTATTAGAATTTGCATTTGCATGGTCATAATACGGTGACATTTATTAGCAGACCATCACTCTTCCGTTGTTTTCACTTTTCCTACAATGCAGAAATAAATGACAAATTAATTATCATAAACAATCCTCCCTAGTTAATTATCTTTAGATTTTTGACCATCTTTAAAATCAAATTTAATTTTTACCGTGACATGATGTAAACAGTCCACGATAAAGGGATTTTGTCTGAAACTGTCCCAGTCAAATCAGAGCGTCTTGCAAACGTAATGCTTTAAGTGAGATAAAATTATGTACGTTTCAATAAGGGATTTATTGAAAGTTGGTTTTAAAAAAAAGTTATTGAAAGTTGGTTTCCGTTTGCTCATTTTCTAGGGATAGAGTCGCAGTGTTTTGCTGTGAAAATTGTATCACATCGTCAAAGACAATATTCCTAGCCAGTCAGTAAGTGCAATCACTAAATTTTTTTTTTTTTTTTTTTCCAAAAAATGTAAATTTTTTGAGAGAATCGGTCAAATAAGAAAGTTAAAATTATTTAAGGTAAACGAGGCTCGATTTAAGATAACTGGTTATTGGTCCCAAATTTTATAAATTCTGGATGCACAGAATTCGGATCAAGACTATTCCCATTTTTGTTGATTTATTATTTCATAATAGCTTTAAATTGCAAATTATTTACTTTAATTTGCTACTTGAAATCATACGTTATCCTAAAACTTTGAACTTTAAGTAATTCTTCCTATTAGCATCAGTAGAAGTTCAGAGCTAATTTTGGGCTGTGATATATTTTTTTTATCCAATATTTCTTGATCAATAATATAAAAAAATAAAATAAAATGCAATTAGATTCATTAAAACAATTTTTATATAATACGTAGGGGAAAATCGTTTTTTATTATTTTTTTTTATTTATTTATTTATTTAAACTCCTTAAAGTCCGGTAAAATAGTTCTTAGAGTAAAAGATTTGTAAAATAGAAAAATGCGCATTAGAAAAATCGCGGAAGGAATTCAATCTGGCGATTGACGAAGAATCCTTAAGCAATGCGTGTCACACATGGTCGCGCATTATCCTGTTGAAATATAGCTGTGGGCAAGCACTGAAGGTAAGGAAGGACAACAGGCTCCAACACCTAGGAGATGTAGCGCTGGCAGTTTAAACTATTAGCAATGCTTCTGGAGGAGTGCGAGAGTGATATCTAATACCGCCCCATACCATAATACCCAGTGTGGACCAGGACTAGTGTGGCAGTGCATAACGCAGCTGTTCAGCATCCTCTCTCCACTATGTCTCCAGACTCGAATGCGAGCATCGTGGTGTTGCAGACATAAGCGGGACTCGTCAGTAAAGACAATTCCAGTCCATTCTGCCGTCCACATCCTTTTTTTCATCACACCATTGATGGCGGAGACATCTGTGTCTCTGCGTCAATGGTAGACGAAACAATGGACGCCTTGCGGACAGACCACTCTGCTGTAAAAGACGTCGAATGATATGCGCAGACACTGGACGAATCGTTACAGACTAAATGTTCTGTGTTATGGTTCATGATGTGGTTGAGCGCTCCGTCTCTGTCATGCGCACAATTTGCCTGTCATCACGTGAAGTATACACTGAGCTGGATGCTATCGAACACGTCGGCCTATCGTATCTTCTTGTATCCAACGATCACATATCCGCATTCTAGTTGTTTGGTTTCGTCCAACACGACGACCAATTTCCCTAAAAGATAATCCACAATATCTGTAGGCCACTATCCTCCTTCTGTCGAATGCGGATACTCGATTAAGAAAAAGATTACTGTTTTTTTACGAGGCAAAATTGATCGTCTTTTTGGAAGAAAAAAAAATCACCGAGCTTGTAATCGTCGAAATCTTCAAGTTTTAAATAACGCTTTCAAGTGGCGCCTCATGCGAGCGTGATGTGCATCTGAGCTGAAATTCTAACCATTTGCGTATCTCTGTTTCCACTAATGCATGTTGTAAATTTCGTGTTATTTAATGCTTCTTTCAAGTTGTTACATTTACAGTGGCTAGCAGTGTATTATTAGAATTTGGTGAAAATTTACAAACGGGTACCCCTTGATTTTTTGGAAATTTTTTTTTTTTTTGATGCCAAGATGCGAGTCATAAAATAGCCACTGACAGTACACAAAAAACTAAAAAAAAAAAAAAAATAAATAAATAAATAATTAAAAAAAATAAATAAGTAGGATTACTAGAAGTTAAATTTTATCGACTAATTTTCTACTAAATCAAGGAGTATACATTTCTATACCGAACCCTAGAGTTTCACAAAAAACATTTACTTCCAATGTGCTTATTTTTTTTATTTTATTATGAAAAGCTCTAGCTTAAATACAACGTTTCCATATACATATTTTTAGATTTGTTTAAATATTTGCTTAACACAAGTTAAAATTAGTTTTCACTTTTCACTGAATACAATTTCTGTGTGAGGTAGGAAGGTTTTTAAATATCGAGAAATGCTTGTTTTCTTTCCAACCCCCGGTTACTAGGAGTTTCATCTTTCAAAACTACAAAAAATATGCACTTTTATATTATAAAGCAGCCTGTGGATGTGCCGAAACCAGAACCAGTGGCCCTGAACGTGGGTCCCTATAATTTAGAAGCAGGAAGCACGTTGAAAATAACGGAAAGGTATTTCACAGGGAGGACATTACGACCACGACATATTTTACGTGTATCAGCTGTCATTGGTAAACACGACAGATCTTCAAGGGTGGGGGTTGGGGTTCGAACCCATCACCTTTTGATAACGAGGATGACACCCTAACATATCAGGCTATCGCTTCCTCACATTCATATATATATGCGTGCTAAATTATCGCCGACGTTTTTCGCAAATGGAATTTTTCAGTTTCCAAAATATTCCGTTAGTAATTCTAATACCAACTACCATCAAGTGACTTAAGATATTTTGACGATCAATAATCACATGATCACGTGACACTTTTATGAAAGAGGTGAGAAACATTTCATCTTTTATATACGAGTAATCACGTGATTATTAATCATCAAAATATTTTAAGACATGTGATGGTAATTTAAATCTTATAATGTTGTTGCGGAATGATAATTGAAATATTATATTTTTAACTATTAAAAATATAATATTAATAACTTTTTTTTATATTAAAATTATTACATGTTATTTCACTGTCTTTTAAGTTCCCTGTATCCAAGTACGTTGGAGTTGCTTGCTTTCGTTTGCTAACTTAAGTTAACTATTTGCAGAAGCATTTAACTGTATCAATAGACGACATTAGTTGTGACGTCATATTGTTTCCAAACATTTGCTGTTAAGCGTCATTTATCATTGAAACTGCCATAGACTTCGGTGATAGATTTTTAAATTGTTATTTTTGAAATTGATATTCATTATTTAAGGATAACGTGTTTGTTAAAACTTTTAACCTTTTGTTTGCTTAACCTTTGATTCTCGCCAAATTGTAGTCACAGTTAATCACCAAGCTGGGCTTATTTCCAATCGTATTCTGGTTGCAACAGAACAATTTATTGTTCTGTGCCAACAAAAATCACCAATAAAATCGATAGCCAAACAAAAAATTCCAAGTTTGTCAAGAAGGCACTCTTAAATACAATATTAAACAAATGTTTACATTGTATTTGTTTGGAAACAGTTGTGGATATGACGTCACACTAATGTCGTCAATTATTTAAGTATTAACAACTATGCATAATTACTTGGTATCAAAGATTCGGCTTGTTGCTCTCTGAGCCAACAGAGGGATATGGATAGTGATTACGTCAAGCATTGCCTCAACGTTTTAAAATTTCATTTATTAAGACACCTCTACGAAAGCTAATTTTAATTCTTTTTATGATCCATCACTATTTTATTTGGCTGTTCACTCACTAATGGCACAGATGCTGAAAACAGGCGTAGGATAAAATAAATAAATAAAACTGTTTTTTGAGATTAAAACAAAAATAGAATTCATTGGGGATTATTCCATTTTAAAATATTAGTTTGGGGAAAAGAAATCCATTATTTTTACGTGAACTTTATGTAACTTCTTTTGGGTTCGCTTTGTAAAAAGGTTTAAAACAGCTTTCATGTAGATTTTTAGGTCTTGCGCGTTACGACTGCTGACTTGCGGTCAACTTCGACCATTTTTGATATTTTACAGACATTTTCGACGATGCTGTATCCACATGCGAGGTGCATCTCTAACATCAAAACTACCCGAACGGAATCGACGAAACAAAAATTGTGCGTAACTGGTTGTTACAGTCTTACATAGGACGATAAACACCTTTCACAATTTTAGCCACCCGGCTATCTTTTTCGCCGTTACAAGAGAAAAACGAAAATGTATCGAATTTTCTGTTTGTTGTCTTCCATTTTTAAAACCTTGTACTCGTAACGGAATTCATCAAACAAAAAAATCGCAAAAGGATATTTTAGTGTCAAATGTCACCTTTCCAACGAGCTTAAATCTGAAATTGTTTGATAGATACCTCGCGAGATATCGATCACTACAGACGTCTACCGAAAAAATAATGGATTACTTTTTCCCCAAACTAATATTTGACAGTATATCTATATATATCTTTGGAACTTATAGTAATCCTAAACTTCTAATTGAACTAATAAAATATTTTTCTATCTTAGATACATTCGCAAGTTATTATGCATGAAACACAACTAAAATAAAATAATTAACTTTTTTGGTCATGCTTCATGCTAAGAAATGAAATACAGTTAACAGTGAAGTAATTCAATTTCTGGGACCAATTTAATTTTAAAATAACTATAAACTAAATAAAAATATATCTTATTTAGTTTAAAACAATTAATAAACTATTTAGTTTTAACTCTAAGTAAGATTATTAAAATTGAATTAAATTTATGAATACTAAACTAGAATAAATGCTGAAATACATCGTAGCACAGTTTTATAATAAACTTCGAACCATTTATTACAACAGATTCTTTTAATAAATTTGTAAAATTGAATAAAAAAATAAACCAAAGTAAAATATTTGTAAAATTTTATGAAGCTATTAAAATATTCATGTAAATAAGATATAAGTAAATGAAATATTGTGTAGATAATTTTGATACGGCAATGATAAAATATGATAGCCCTGAAAAATTTGAGCAAAGGTAAGTGGTCAAATATTGCGCCTCAAAAAATCAATTAACTTTTATTTATAAAAGGAGAATATCGAAAAGTTTCTGTATTTTATCTCAATTTGATACACATTTAATATTTAAATAAAAACTTTCATCGATTCTTATAATGGCAAAAGAACACTTGAAGGATATGAAAAAAGTATAAAAAAAATCTACGAAAATAAATAATTTATTTATGGTATCTGGTAAATATTTATAAAATTCCCGTCTAGCCAATTCCTATAAGTATCTTGCCAATGATACATATGTTGCTTAATATAACCTTTATTAAGTTTGGTCAATGGATTATTTTTCTATTTATAATCGTAGCTGTAAAATTTTATGACACCCGGAAGGAATTCGTGTTTCACTCACGGCAGAAAACATTGGATATCACGATAGAACAGCAAAAACTAGCGCATTTTTCCTCGTTCTCATCCGCTGTTCATCACAAATACAATCTATTTTAAAAATGATGACCCGCTTCAAGTAGAATTTAGGCTTATTTTTCACGCTTTCGAACTTTTTTAATGAGGAAAACTGTTTGATGTTGCCACTGAACTTCAATCTAATTTCTTCCAAATTTATCTTTAGAAATAGTTTGCTCTGGAATATCTATTTTTATTTTTACTCTCGATATCGATGCAGAACGATTTCATTTTGTTGCAAGATTTAATGCTTTTAGTTCCTACAAACATTGCGCTTCTTTCGGTTTAGTTTAAGTCGTCATCTTGTTGATAGTCAGATTTCCTCCACTGTTGAATCAAAGACTTAAATTTTATTAGGTTGGGGAAAAAGTTATCCATTATTTTTTCGGTAGACGTCTGTAGTGATCGATATCTCGTGAGGTATCTATCAAACAATTTCAGATTTATGCTCGTTGGAAAGGTGACATTTGACACTAAAATGTTCTCTTGCGGTTCTTTGTTTGATTAATTCAGTTACGAGTACAAGGTATTAAAAATAGAAGACAACAAACAGAAATTTCGATACATTTTAGTTTTTCTTTTATAATGGCGAAAATGCTAACCAGGTGGCTAAAATTGTGAAAGGTGTTTATCGTCCTATATATAACTGTAACAACCAGATAAGCACAATTTTGGTTTCGTCGATTCAGTTTGGGTATTTGGATGCTAAAGATGCACCTCGCATGGGTACAACATTGTCGAGAATGTCTATAAAATATCAAAAATTATCAAACTTGACAGCATGTCAGCAGTCGTAGCTTTGCACAAGACCTAAAAATCTACATGAAAACTGTTTTAAACCTTTTTACAAAGCGAATCTGAAAGAAGTTACAGAAAGTTCACGTAAAAATAACGGATTTCTTTTTCCCCAACCTAATATTTAACTTGGGAAATAACTTAGAATTCACAAAACTAAAATATAACTATTAGAAGTACCAATACTTTTGTCAAATAATAAGTACTAGATTTTCGAAAGAGTTAAGCCGTTTTTAGATTGAATTGTTCCCCTACCTATAAAAATATTTATATCGATATATTTATGATTTTAAATTCAAACTATATCGATATGTTTACGATTTTTCTTATATCGTAAATATATATCGATATTATTTAAAA
>JAPDSC010000318.1:5957-38672 GCA_026290005.1 Latrodectus geometricus
TAAAAAAAGATAGAAATAAAAAAAAAAAAAATCCATAAAAAATAAAATATTTCTATATATATATATATATATATATAAAAATATATATATATATATATATATATATATATATATATATATATATATATATATATATATATATAATTAATTTTTTTAATTTATAATATATATAATGCTTAGAAGAATTTTTAATTCCTCTTTTAATTTGTATATTATTCGATGAAAACATTTTTGTACTAATACTCTTAATCATATATTTTTAATCAAGATAAGTAAATATCATACTAAATATAATTTAAAATTAAAAATAAAATAATTCTACTTTATAAATTAAAACCATGCATCTCAAAGAAGAAACTAAATAAATGATATATATAATTCAAAATAAAACTTATTAAAGCATAGCAAAAATCAATAATGTTGTAAGTTCAAGGTGGAAAATCATATGTAATTCATTATTTCTTTAAAATTAATTTACTGTTTTATTAAAAATAAATTAATTTCAAAAAAAGAAATTACGTGACAAACATATTTGTATTGATTGCGTAACAAAGCTTCGTATAAGCCTGCAAAACGAAAATTATCACCTCCCATTCTTTTTCAATAAAAGTAAAATTGTCATCCAATTTGTCGTATACATTTTTCTGTAAATATTTGTCCTAAAAATTCCTCAGTTATTTACTATTGTATCATTTTCTTTTAATCAAAATCTTGCTTCTCAAATAAAACAGTTTCCAAATTGTTTTCTATTTTGATACATATTATCTCTCAATAAATTTATGTACAAGAAAAGCATTTTATTATTATTAAAGCTTTTCATTGAACGTTTGAATTACGCTTATTATTTATTTTCTACTTTGTTAACAAAAAGCACTATCAAGTAATAATATAAATTATATTATATGCGTTCTTATACTACAATATATAATGAGTGATATTATATTATTACAGTACATAATGAAAATATTGTTATGTAGTATTTTATATTAAACTAATACAGTTAGTTGCAAAAAATCTAAAATATAATTAAGAAATTCATATTTTTTCTTATACATTTTAATTAATTTTCATACATCGTTAGTTAGAATTTATCTCATATTATATCATTTTTCATAAAGAAGCCATTTATATAAATAAATAAACAGAATATTTAAGTAAAGCCATTCTATAATTTTTGAACATACTAAGTCTTTGGTTATTACTTATTTTATTCAATTAGTATATATTTATAAAACTTTCCTAATTCCTTATAATTTTTTATAACTCATTTATAAAGGGAATAAGAGAATTCAATGGTTTTAAAGATAAACTTACTCCTCATTTTTACATTGAGTTTGAATAATATAAAATTAATTCATTATTAAAATTCAATTTATTTATACCAATAAAAGTTTTCGTTAAGATGTTAAGAAAACTCTAAATTATTTACAATTTTTTTTTAAAATAATAGCCTTTTGACTCTTTATTTACATTCAAGGAGTGTTTAAAATAATTCATTTAAATTAATTTGTAGATTTATTTTTTACATTTAATTACATTTATTTCATACAATAAAACCAAACTACACTGTAACACACAATTACGTGATAATTTACATTTTGTATATGTAAATAAATTTGAAATTTTTTAAGAAAAAATCAACTAAACCTTTTAAAAACATTTTTATAAATTCAATGAGATTACCCATATTTTAAATTGATGATTTGCAATTTCGCTTCTTTAAAAAATAATATTGAATTTACAGCCCACATCAAATAAAATAATCATCCAATAAATATGAAAAATTTATCTCTGAGATATTCATTAATATTTACATTACAAACTTAAGAAACACACTGATGGACAAAGATGTAATTAAGTAAGTTTCTGATGGTTCATCAAGATTTCCCACCAATTTATGACAATACTAAATTTCATAAGGAAGAAGAATATACAAATACGCCAATATTTCTATGTATAAAACTATTTTTTTTTAATAGACAAAAATTTTTAATAATATTTAAAAGAAGAAACATTTGCGGTAGAAACAGGAATTTCAGTAAAAATTTCAGCATATTTTGTTAAATATAAAAATAAATTCTTAAAATTAACTCCCATATTTAGAAAGGATATTCTTTTACTTATTCTGATTCTTCTTATCAAACATTTGTCACAATAATCTCTTAAGAACATGGGCATTTATGCTTAAAGACAATAAACGTATAAACACTAGACAAATTTATGTTATTATTTAAAAAAAATTTACACTGTTAAAAAATATAAAATTAAAGTAATTCCAAGAATATACCAACAATAAAAGTAAAATTATCAAAAATTCAATATATTAATCCCAAATCTATATATGAATACAGTAATAAATTTCTTATATTAATTAGTATTAAATAAATAAAATTACATAAATATTTATTTTTCTTTTATTATCTAGTTACTTGGGATTTAAAGTTAGCGCTATATAAAAAATATGCAACAATTAAAAAATATGCAAAAATTAAAATGGATTTTCAAGTAGAACAATGATCTATTCATGAGTATATATAAATATGTGGGCTTTTCATTCTAAAATGAATATGGAAGTTGATTTTAAATTCTAGAAAATACATTTTAGAAACTCAGTTCGGATAAAAGATACAATCTATTCATGAGTAACAAGCTGTTTGTAGCTATTTTTATTATCTGCAAGAGTTAAATTCAAGATCTTGACTTTATTTTTATTTTAAAGAGAGGGTTAAAATGTTTTCAAATTCAAAACATAAATATTTAATCAGCTGTGATTATATGATTCTTTCTATCATCATTCCAATAATATTTGGCTAATATATAAAACTTCTAAACTATTAAAAGTATCACATCAAATATTATTCTCGCTTCTTCGAAGGAGGAAACTGAAAGGATGAAAATATTTCTTACAATATTTGTAAAATGGTATTTTTAAAAATAGAATGATTAATTAAGGAAAGAATATTGATAATTATCCTAAACTATTTGGGAAAATTTATAAAATATTTTTATATATGATTTCATATTCATTTTTTACTAATTTGTTTTACAGCTTACTAACAGATACTTTTGTAAAGGTGATCAAATATTTTATTTTTATATGACATTAGACAAATGCCTTCGTTTTATCTGTGTATTCATTTCAGTGTCTTAATAGAAAAAGAAAGAAATTACAACGATTTGTAATATAAAAGAAAATTTTCTTTTTCAGATACTTAAATTTATAATCAGAAGAATTCTCTAAATCTTTTTTAGAATAGAGAAGCAAATCATTGATTACGATTGTTAAAAACATCGATTCCAAACAGGATCTTTTAAGAAAGAAACGACTGTACAACTTCAGTGATATATGTAATTGTTCTTAATCTGACTTAATAATGTTTTTACTTAGTACATGCTTAATTTAGTATATTCAAAGAATTCATATCAGTAATCGTACTAATATCTTAACATTAAATGGAAAAAAATTAAACTTATGATCATTATTTGCCTAAATAAATTTAAAAGCTTAAGTATTTCTTTCAGATTTTCAGTTAAATATTTAAGTAATTTTATGTTTCACCGAGAATGCTTTAGCATTAGAATATAAGAAAATAAACTTTAAAAGAATAATGTTAAAATAATAGTGTTGTGAAATTTGTGTCCTTAATTTCTAGATAACATATCTAGATAAATTCTTCAATTCTTAGCTCAGATGGCTCAAACGTATTAATTACTTTTATGCATAAAGTTAATTATCGTTCAAATAAGATATATCTATAACAAACTTAAGAATGTATTTCCAGTGATGTATTAATATTAAAAAATATTGAAATTTCAATATTGAATTCAATATTTTAAAACTTTTAACTTTAAATATCAAAATTGTTGAAAAAAGTTGAAGATTCTGTTTCATTGTAATCGTCCCTGTAACTGTGATAATTTCAATACTATATTCAATTTCACTATTAAAACTATATTATAATTCTATTTTTTAAAGATGTTACTTCTCCTTAAGCATTCATTAAATTTAAATTATGATAAAAACTCATATACTATTTTATTGTTCTAAAATTCACATTATTAATGTGTTTAGTCTTAGAAAAATAGTAATGATTACTTGATTTGAGCTAATCTCACACATAATCTTATAAATCAAGAAATTATTATTATATTTAATGGACATGATCTTTTATAATTTCTACAAACTCTTGAGTTAAGATATTGAAATCGTTTTACGATTACCTAAATATTGAAGAATTATTTTCTACACCCTAATAAGGAAATACCATATTATTGATTTTCATATAATCCCTATTTTTTTATGCTCATTTTATCCAAAAATATTGAATGATCCACAAGAGATAAATCAGTTCTCAACTCTTCTTTTATATATTGATTATTTGTCTTCATATTTATCTCTTTCTTCTGAACTTAAAACTGAATCCTTTATTTTGAACTAATTTATATAAAGAATTAATAGGTTTTAAGAGTCAGTACAACATTTTAAATATTTTCAGGAACTTGAACTTTCACGAACAGAAAATTTTAATTTTAAGCTAAGTAAACATAATTATCCTCTAATCAAACAAAAATATTTACAAGTACTTTTGTAGATAATTTTACAAGTATCTCATTAATTAAAAAACTCAAATTAATTTAAAAACTATAAGAAAAAAGAAACATATTACTTATAAATCATTATAATTTCATAATTGTAATAATTAATTTACAATAGTCATTTTTAATCTACAGTACAATCTAAATTAAACCTTTTCAATAAATACTGCTTTCCTCACCGATTTCTGATACCTTTTGAGAAAAATATAAAAATTTTCTTATGCAATTTCGATGAACTTTCTGAAACAGAAGATGCTACAACTCCTTCAGAATAAGAACTTCACAATCGGAGTTAAAAAAAATCCTTCAAGAGTAACTTCTCTTCCAAATTGATAAATAACCTGTTCTTTGAATATAGTTGCATACTACACTGTAGATATTTCTTTTCTTGTTTTGTATTTTTTATTCATTAAAGGCCGGACTGACCCATCTTCTAGTCAAAAATAGAGTCTCTATAAGCTGTATATATAGTGATCATACCCCAGTTTTAGCTGTTTTGCTCGAAGTGCTTTCTGGGAGCTTCTGCACCCATGGCTATTTGGTTACATACGTAAAGTTCTGCAGGATTACTATCCCAGACGATATCTTTAGCCAAATTCTTTCGGGTGGGATGGCACTCCCTCCTTGAAGTTGCACAGACTCTGGCTAATAACTTCATTTTCTTCTTTGTGACACAATTCAATCGGTTTTCAATTTAAAATCTTTAAGCATCACAAAGATTTTAAAATTCGTATCAAATGAAAACAAATAAAATTATTACTTGCTAACAACCTACTATGTAAAACCGTAAGTAGGCAATTGATTCTTCTATAAGATAAAAAATATCTGATTTCACATAACAGTATCATGTAATCAAGAAACATATAGACAAACATATTTATAAAAGGATTAAGGTATCTCGTTACAAAATTCTTTGACAGGAATAAGATTAATGACCTAATTTGGCAATATAGCAATTTTTAATTTTGTAAAATCAACGAATTTTTAACCAAATATTTAAATAGACCGTTTTGTTTAGTTATACTCAAATATTTCTAAGAATAACGCTTATTCAAAATGAAAAAAAAAGTCTCGTCAAGAACAAAGAGTACCAGAAAGATGTTTTCTAAATGTCACTGTGAAAAAATATTAAAATCTTGATGAAACAATTGCTTAATATGGTCAACGGTTACCATAATTTCAGGCAGAATGACCATCAACGTAAACGTTCTTCAAAATTTCATCTTAAAAAATTTGAGCATGTAATTTCTTTTCCTCGACACTTGGCATCTTGAGAGTTCATAAAATTGACACAGTTGATCATAAAATCCCAGTTGACATAGTTGTGAGTTGACACAGTTGATAAAACCACAATTAATACAGTTGATCTCAAAAGAAATGGTAATAATTCAAAAACATCAACTTTCCTAAATTCGATGTCATTCATATAATGCTCATAAAAAAGCTTATTCACTAAAAAGACGAAACAATCAGGATTTAACAAATTGTACGGAATTTTAATTTGTATACTTTATCATAAAAGAGGAGTTAATTATAACAAACTTTATATGGTACTTCATACTCAATTTATCCATTATTACTTTTAAAACTTTTGGAAACATCATTATCTACTTGAAATTAGCAGAAAGATAATAACTTACATTGTTAATAATTTATTGGTGAATCTTCTTCTAAAATAGCCTAAATTTATAAATTACGAAATTATATCATTAACATGGTTAACAATTGTAATTTTGAAGTAATTATAGGGTGTTTAATTTCAGTTGATTAATTGTGACGTTTTTAAAAATGTTTTAATGAACTATGAGAGACAATGAACATTTTAGATTCTCATTGAGGAAATTATCTTCTTTCTGTCAATTGTGATTCATTTTATTGATTAACATTTGTGTGTCTTAATGACCCTTTTGTGTCTCATTGATTTTCTTGTATCAGCTAGAAATAAAGATATTTCTTATTTATTGCAATGGTGGTTTTAATTTGAGTAAATTATGTTATCTTATAAATTAAATACTCTATATAGAGGGATCAACTCTTTAAACTTAATATTAGTATTATTTTTTTAAGTTTAAATTTAAAAATTAGTCCGTTAAAGGTAAATCTCATAATAAATTTCATTTTTGAAAATCATTCTTAATTAACCCTTTCGAAAAAAATGGCAAGAAAATATTCATTGTAATAGATTAAACTTTTAAAAAATATATCCTTACAGAAAGTATGTTAAGAAATGTACTTAAAGAAATATAATAAATATAAAAATAATTTGTCTTAAAAATTTTAAAAACTTTAAAAAAACAACAAAAGAATTTTTTTTTAAATTTTTTATATTAAAAGATGAAAAATTATTTTTATGCATGTTGAATAGAAATTTACACTAAATGCTTAAATGAAAAATTTATATTCTTTAATTTTAAGATGAATCATTAGTTTAATATGCATATAGGCAACCTTATGAAACTCTTGTTATACTTCTACTCTCTTCATAGATGAAGGATGAGCCGCGGTTTCTAGTTGTTTAGGGCATCATTATCGTTACGGGAAGGTGGTGATTTCGAACCTCGGTTTGTCCAAATATCCAACGTGGTCACTAATGGTGACTGTAGCACATAAAATGTGTCGTGGTCGCAATGTCCTCCATGTTCCCATTACAAATTAATACATCTAGGGGTGTTATGAGTCAGGGCTTGGGTCTTCTGTCGTTTCCTATATCTCTCAGATGGTGCCGCCATCTATGATCCAAAATCATTCTTCCACCCTCGAGGGGGTGGTTTGTTCAAAAGCGGAAGACGCTTCCTCTGACTTCATTCTCCCAGTCTCTGAAGGGTAGGATTGGCGTTTCCAAGTCATACATAACAACAATTATAAAGATGATGTATAGTTCTAAAATTCAAAGTAATTTTGAAATTTTTACGAAAGTCTTCGCAAATTTTCACAAAAAAAACATTATTTTTAAAAGGTGTTCTTATAATATTGATTTTTTCATAAAAATGCATAAACTGACTTTGAAATAAATTAAAATATTTCGAAACTTATACAAAAAGAAAATCAAAGAACATTTTTCAAATAAAATTTAATATGGTAAACATAATATATACTCATTTTTTATATTCTCAATATACATTGAAAACAAGTAATATATTTCCTTTTTAAATTTATAAATTTGTCAATAACAGATGGAATTTAAAAGAAAAGCAAATTGAATATGTGTCAATGACACTCAAAAAATGGATATTTTAGCTCTCTTGGGAAAAAAAAAACAACAATGTGGGTTCAGTAAAATTTTACTAACGCTGACAAATAAATATTATTCTGAAATGTGAAAATATTTTTTTCATGCCATACGAATTTAAAAAATTTTATTATTTTCATTTTATATATTTTCAAAAGAATATTGTATCTGGAAGAGTGTTTTCTTTTCTCTCAGTTCATTGATTTTAAATTTTGGTAACAAAATAAATCATATATAATAACTTGTATTAACTCTACTCCTTTTTTAAATATAGGCTAAATAAATACTTATAAAAGTAAGAAAATAGTGATAAAATTTTATTTTCGTTTCCATTTTAATATTGTATTCCTTTCATGCTTTAAACAATACGTATGCTTTGCAAAATACGATTAAAATTTTAAACAAAAATGTGTATTGTTGCATATTTGGTATATAAAAGAGTAGGCAGAGTTATAATATTGGATGAAAATAAGCAACTTTGTCATCAGCAATTTTTAATTTTTATGTGTAATTTTGAACAAATAAATTAGAATAATAATTCCTAAATTACTTATCAGTAATTCTCAATTTTGATGACATTTTTACCTAGGATGTAATGAATATTAAGAATATTTATAAATACAATTTAATTCTAATATAAATAACACTTCATGCCACGATAGAATCCTTTTTGCCAATTGCATTTTGAAGAAACTTGGTATGTATGTTATAGAAATCATGAGAAAGCAATATTTCGTCAATAAGAATACAATTCAATGATTGACGAAGATACACAGCCATAGAAAAAATTCTTTGGACAGATAAAGTGAAAAAGTGCACTTTTCTTCAGAATATATCGTTCCAAAATTAAAAATTGAAATTATTGCATACGGGGTACTTTTAATCTTAATGTCCGGCACCAGCAACCATTGTATTTTTATTTTGGGACAACTTAGTATGGATTTATAGCTGATTTTACTCTCAGACTGTATTTCTTTAAAATTGTGGCTCCTCAAGGTTCTAAAATGTTTTCTGTCACGAGTGTATTATACAGTGAACTCTTTCGATACGAAGGCATTCCTATTTTGTAGCAATGGCAATAATTACATACCACCTTCATCATAAAAGAAGGAACAAAATCCTAGATTTGATTTTTATTATTGGCAAGAATCGCGCAATATACTTAATTTTTCTAAGTGCCTGTCCTTCTGCCTCAATCGACATAATTCAATGTGGTTTCTGGTTACCAAAATAATTTAGTTTTTTTTACATTTGAACCATTATAATTTGAATTATAATTATTAATTGTTTTGCAAAGAATCTTTACTGAAATAAAAATGCATCGTTTTATTAGTTCGATCAGTTGGAAAAATTAAACTTTGCAAGGTTATTATATCCAAGCTGCTTCTATATGCAGTCACCTGCAGATAAATTGGAGAAGTAGTTCGTCCTAAAGTTAGTTGCAATAATACATGCAATATCAACTATTTACCTCCAAAAGGTCAACCATAGTAAACAATTTTAAAAAGCTATTATTATGGAAATAGCATATGGGAAATTTGCAAGAGAAAACAGCAGATGTAACAAAGGGAATATCAACTTAGAATATACAAATCATTTTAACATTTATTGTGTATGTTTTTTAGCAACCATGTGAGCCAACCACATTAATAAATTTAAGGAAGTTAGATACAGAATGCTTGTGTTGAAAAGTTCAGACTGCTGAAAAGATAAATTAATTTCAAATAATATACACTGTTAATCAAAAATTAAGGAAGTAATCACTAAAATAGCGATAACTCTCCCACAAATAAGCCGATGTCAATAAAATTTGAATATGTTGGTATGTAAAAGGAGTTAAACAATATGGCATTATGTAAAATAGGGGCACTGCTGTTGGAGTTCATCATTTGCTAGGAATATAAAAATGAAGGTTACAGAGCAAGGCGACAATTGTTGCTATGTGTCTGAGATTAGATGGTACAGCAAAATTGTAACAATGGTTTCCAGGCATCATTTGGCAGAACAATTTCGATGACCAGCTATTGGGAGTCTAGTGGCAGGACAAAGTTAGATAAAAGTGGCTAGATGGCTGAATTTGGGCCAATCTCTGATTCAAAGACTTGGACAACAATTTCTAACCACGGACTCGGCATCGAAGAAATTCAGCCAAAGTTGTCTACGCATACCACGACCGCTGATGAAAGATATTTGTCATTATGCGCACGAAGGAATGCAACATCAATTTTAACTGAAATCAGATACTCCCTCGCTGCAAGTTCCAGAAGGTTTGTATTGAGATGAAACGTGCGTCGAAAGTTTCGTGAACAATTTTTATATGCGAGGCGACCAGTCATTTGCGTCCCACTCACGTCACACCATAAGCGGGAACATTTTCATTGGTCACTTTTACATGTCCACTGGGTGCGTGATCAATGGGGGGCTGTTCTCTTTATGAATGAGTCCAAGTTTAGGCTTGAAAGCGATAGTAGGAGCATTTTCATTTGGAGATGTGGAACTTTTTTTCATCCATCAAACATCCGTGAAAGATATGCATTTGGATCAAGTAGCGTCTGCATTTGAGGTATTATCTTTTTGGGTGGACGCACAGCCCTCCATGTCTTTTCCCGATGAAAATTTATACTCATACATATATAGATATGAGATTCCGGATACTTATGTGCGCCCTCTAATGAAGTGGTAATAAATGTTGCTTTCGTGCTACAGGATGATAATGAGACACCACATAAGGATCATATCGTGTATGCTTATCTTGAGCAGAAACAAATGAATGGGAGGTGTAATTTTGGTATAGGAATAATACCTTTAATATAAAGGATCATACCCCATATTAAAGGTATTATTCCTATACTAAACTTACATCTCCCATCTATATACTAATTTTTATAACACCATAATTGTCTTTTGATATCTTTTCATACTACTTTGTATCTATCTTTTTGAAAAATGTGTATAAATTTCATTAAATTCCGCTCAGAACGTTTTATGCTATCGTCACTTTTGTGATTTTTCCTTAATTTGTGATAGCCAGTATTTATAGCCATTGTTAAAAGCGTTTTAGATAATATAAAGAAAATTAATTGGAGTTCTGAAAGCTTCAAAGAGTTGGATATTTATTATTACTAAATATAGAAAATGTTGTTCTCACATAAAATGTAATTGCATTCAATAAGCTGACGAACTACACACTTTCACAATAAATTATATTTTTTAAAGTTAACTTATAATTAAACAGTATTCAATCAAATGCATCAAACATAATATATATAGATTAGTAAGAAAATAATTATAATATTACGTTCTTTATGGAATAAAAGTTTGTGTTTATATCTTGAAACTTCTTTAACCACATCATCTTCAATGAAAATTATGGATATATTTCATTGCTCTGAACACTTATGGTACAACAAACGTCTACCACGTATCACAGCAAGTAGCAAATATGAAAAATCCAGCATTTAATTCTTGAAAAAAAAAACCAATTCACTCAATCAATGTCAAATGGATTTTATAGTAACCAATTGCAATATATTTGTGGAGGCTGCAAAAACCAATTGCAATATATCAGCAATATGTGCACAATATAACTATACTCACGTATTGTGATGGAACGAGATAATTGCTGTTAGTTTTATCGAGCTTTCATAGTTGATACTATAACTCGTTGGAATGCAGAAATATGCTCTAATAACAATCGTTCATTATAAGTCATATTGCAGTTATACGTGCAAAAAAAATCACAAGAGGAGATAAAATAAAAATTCTTTAAAGTGTCAATATATTTTTTCATTATATATACAATCAATAAGTTTGCTTCTGCCATACATGGTATGTTTATTGCAACATAATATTTACAGTGTTAAACGTACCATGGCTAATGCTTATTTCACTTTCAACAAGCATGTATTGGTATACAATCACCATCTTACAAATCCCACTTTTCATGTAAAAGCGTCTGAAAAAAAGCGGAAACTATATTTTAACCAAAAATTTCTTTCTTATGATATATTTTATTATTATTTTACAGATTTTATTTATTAATTTTAAAATACTCAATACTCAAGAACAACATGGAAATAGTTTTTCAGACTATTTTTGTTAAAAGTATGCTAAATATTGACTCCATACTATCATTTTTGCATGTTAATTTACAATAATTGCTTTTTTAATAACTAAATATACTTTAAAAAATCACTCATTGCACTGATTATAAATCATTTACCAATTTCATAATTCATTAGTTTCTCAATGATTTGTGATAAATATATGTAGCAATAAATACAATAAAACGTTTCAGCTAATAGCATTAACTTTATTTTAACAGAAACTTTGCTTGCATCCCTAAATATCATAGTTTTAAAAAATAAAAATAATCAAAAACACAATTTTGAGAATTACTCTATATATAAATAAATGATATACAATTATAATAAATTAATGAAATAATTTATTAGCATAAAATAATTTAATGATATACAATCACTTTCCAGTATTTTTTTTTAAAAGTTTTACATAATATTTAACATGTAAAATCTAGTTATCTTCCGTAAGTAATAAAATTTGCAAGTAAAAAGGGTAGTTAATGGTTTCGACGTTATCTCGGAGGAAACATTCATTTTTGTTTATATTTCAGCAAAGAATAATGCAAAGAAGTCACAATCTAATTCTCAGATGGCGTTATCTTTTCCATAGCAAAAAAAATAGAGTTGCAAGATAAAACTTGTTTATGAGATCACAACAGATATATTTTTTCAGATTCACAGCGAAAAATAAATTTTTTTTCTCTTGAGTGAAATGGATAAGATATATATGTTACATAAGAGAAACAATATAAGTTCTCTTGTGTAACATATATATTTAGTTCTTTTCATTACACGCATGATGACAATTTTTCAGCCGTGAGTGTCTCTCCGGCTGCAAAGTGATAGTTGTAGTTGATGTTTTCTGTTTCGTGAGTTTTGGAATAATATTATAATATAGTGAAAGAAATCAAACTCTGCATAAAATTTGGTAAATAATTTGAATTCAAAACCATCAAAGTTTATAAATATACGATGTGTTACATTAATAAAGTTTAGTTTAAAGAAATAATATATTGAAATATTTCTCCATGAATTAATTTTCAAATTAAATATTTAGACAATTTAAATATTATTAAATAGTTGATGTACTAGTTATTACTTATTGATATGCATATATTAAGTAATAGAAATTATATAATAAATAAAATATGACTGAGATAAAACTACATACATAAAATTTACCATACTATTTATTTTGCACTATCCATTTTAATGTACCTATCCAATTTCATTATTAAAATAATGGCGTTTCTAACTTTTATGTTCAAACATAATTATGTTTTTTTTTTATATTTCCGAAAATATCAACATGCGTCATTCAATTTTGTATGAAAATAAAATTAAAGACATAATATGCTTGTATCACTGCATTTCTTTCCAAATTAATTTTGACATGGCGAATAATCCGTTAATGGATAACTGGGAGAACTTACTTTATTTACAGCTCTCCTCAATTAAATTCTATACTTAACTTGTTTACATATCACATATTTTTTGGCTTGAATAAAATAAAATAAATGTGAATATAAAAACTATAATTCTGAAATATTCGAGTATTTTACAGTTTTAATTAAATTATCAAAAATTTTATTATTTAGTCAAGAAGGAAATAAGAATAAAGCTCTAAAAATAAGCTAAGGTAAAATAATTTCAGATTCCTCTGCAGTTATTTTAGATTTAAATAGAATATATAAAAATAAGATTACTTATTTTTGCAAGAATTTTAAAGAGCAATGTAAAGTCAACACAAATTCACGTAATTCTCCATGGAAAAGCAGCTGTAAAATAGTCTTGCTTTGAATAATATATAAACATTATGAATAAATAACATACGTTGAATTGAAGTGACATTTTTTATTGGAATGAATTTTTTTACTTCATCCAGAAGCGGCTGTTAGTAGTTTATAGAAATGCTACTAAAATTACAACCAGAAAAAAATTGCCTCTTTAATGTCTCTGAATATTATTTTAAGGATATGAAATACGAAATTATAGCTTATCAAAAATGTAAATAACGAATAAAGAAGCTTCCTACAGTGCACATACATATTAAATATTAATCAATATGATTATCTGTAAAAATTCATAAGAAATCAATAAAGTTATAATATTGGTAGTCATTTAATTAATTTTCGTTTTTTTTTTTTTTTTTTTTTTTTTTTTTTTTTTTTTTTTTTTTTTTTCTTAAAACAAGATGTTTTACGAGAAAAATTTATTACAATATACACTATAATAATATAAAAACTTTTAACAAAAAACTATTCCCTATAATTTTAAAATTAATATGTGTGTGTAATGTTTTAAATTTTAACAATTATGATTATTCATAAAAAAATTGTAATAATAATAAAATATTTAAATTTATTACTATTTTAAAACAAGTACTATTTAACTTAGAGGATGTAAACGCTATGAACAATAATACATCAACATGTACAGAACAATAATACATACACAACATGAACATAACATAATTACATTTTTCTGTGAGCATAATTACATTTTTCTATATCACAATTCAATTGAGTTTGAAATATTTATGCACAAAAATATATTTGTGAAGAATTACATTCATTAAATAATTTGATAAATGATGAGAGATACGGACAAAGTAAGAATATGATCCTTGTTTTTATGTACAAGATAATCTGGAAAGTTCCAAATTTTAGTGGTTCTATTAGTGGAGTGTTTAGTGTTAATTTGTTCTGATTTTGTGATGTTATACAAAAAATTTGTTTAAACTACCGTTAAAGTTTACTAATTACTACACTAAATCCAGTATTCTCAACATTTTATTATTGAAGACATACAAAATAAATAGCAATACTGATTTCATACATCTGTCAATCTTGTTCAAGAATGTCATTTAAAAATATAAGATTTAATGTTTATGAATATCCTATGTAAGTAATGAATATCCAATGTAAACTAACAAATATCATTCCCTTATTCCATACAATCATTTCGATTTTAAATGCACATAATAATAAAAGATTCATTATTTAATAATAGAAGAGCTCACTTTAAGATACTACTTAAATATTGTTATATGTGTATGATTTAGATTTTTTTTACATTTGTAAATAAAATTACGTAATACACTGTAAGACAACTTTGAGTAAAAATTAATATACAATATTGCCAAAATCATTCGTATAATGTTGCTTAATTAAAACTACATTTCGAATCTGTCAGATAAAAAAATAGCATTAATTTCAAAATTATTCAACAATTCTTTTCTTATACATCTCCATTTCATTTTTAATAGAACTGACATATTTTGTGGTTAACAGACGATTTTAACTTTATGGAAAATATTTTAATATAGTTTTTATCAGCATGTACATAATAATAAGGCATGACTCTAAAGACAATTGTGGTTTCTGTTGAAAAATTTGATATTTATAAATTTTATATTTCTCTAGAAATATATTAAATCAAGACTTTTCAAGGATATATTCATTTTCACAAAATTTCATTTGAATTAGCGTATACAATGATAGCTTCTTCTTAATACCATTACTGTATTATTTTCCAAAATATTTAATTTTATTAATTGATTAGTTATGGTTTTTTATTATTCGCTTATTATAATAGTTTAAATGTTTCAAATGTTAAGCATCATTCTAAAGCAGATTATTTATAGGGAGAGTTTCATTTTCTCTTACTTCATACACGGGATTAGAAAATGTGTTTGCTATGTTCTCATGTAAAACTTAATCAGTATTATGTTATCTAACTGAAAAAAAAATGTTCATGTCTATAATATTATCACATGATAGCTACCCAGAACAGATAGATAAAGGGAACAACTTGAACCCCCCCCCCCAAATTACTCGCCAAATCTGGCACTCCTAACGGACTTTTTAAGGATGCTGTTTCTTATTACGGTGTTGCCAATTTAGGTTTTTTTCAACTTTAAGGTTTTTGCTGTTGCCAAATTTAGTATTTTCTTGTACTTTGTACCATTTTTTGAGTTTTTTTTAGTTTTTTTTTTATGTATTAGTTATTTGTATTTAGTGAGAATCCATCTTAGCGAGAAAAAAAGGCGCCAAAAACAGATATTTTGCTTGGCGAGAAAAAAGTCGCCAAATTTCTGATTTGGGGGGTTATATCAAAGTAGTTCCTGATAAAGAATACTCAGATACATTAATATTCTAAATACAACAATAATTCATTCTCGGTTAAATATAAATAGGAGTATATTTTCTTTGCAGGGAATGTCTTTCTCACAATAACTGTTTCAGTAATTGTCTCATCTTAAAGAGAAGTATGACAATTTAGTTAAAAGCAGTTATAATATTTTCTATGGTCGGTGAGCTTGTTAAAACAAATCTCAAAATACAGCGTATAGAAAATTTGTCATAAAAAGCGTCACCAGCTGTTGTGAGTAAAGAAAACTATGTCTGACTGATCATTCAAGGAAGGAGGAAAAATAAAGTAATAGAATAGTTTTTAAACAAAGAAAAGTTTTAACATTAAGGAATTATTACCAAATGTGAGAAAAATAAAAGATTCTCAACCAAGAAGATGCCTTTGCGTAGCTGTCAAACAAAACCAAAAATGTTTGATTACATAAGCAGACCTTCAGCTTATATAGATGAATAACAATTAAATATTTTAAATTATAATGATACATTCTAAACATAAGTTATAACTTATTTTTGTAATATTTTGGTCCTAGAACGTGCTATTAAATTTATAAAATAAATTGCTGCAGAATAATCAAATGATATTTTTAAAGTCTAGAGACTGGGAAAAATAAAAGGGTATTGACATTTATAATTTGATAAATATTATATGTGTTTGCAATTACTGCTCTCCTGTTGACATTTTTATTTTATCACATTCAACAATTATTCACTTACAATATTATTTGCTTAGTTGATACTTTATTATTTATTAACATATTAATTAATATACAATTGAATAACCTTTGAAATTAATGAAAAGTTATTTTTAGCAATTAGTAAATTGAAATTCATAAAATTGAATTACCACAGTGTAACTGGAACTGATTAATATCTTTGAAGTTTTATGAAAAGAAGAAAAACCGCTTAAGAAAAAGTATAAAAAACTTTTTTAAGTTCAAAATATCTATAACGTATGATATAACATTTTATAAATTAGAACTATTGCTTGCTTTAGTAACCACGAATGCCTTATATTTTAAAACAATTTGCTTTGTTTCATATTCAAAGCTTATTTTAAAATGTCTCACTTAAAAGGTTTTTTTAATAAATTGTTTAAAAAACTATTCTTAATTGAAAGGTTATTTTTAAAAATAAATTTTTTTCAGCTCTCATGTTTTCCAATTAGAGTCGTAATTCTTTCATCCAATTGTCTGAGCAAATAACTAACTATGTCATTATTTTTACGCTCAAAAGACTTTAAACGAGCAATAATTTTAAAATTACTACACAATCAATATTGAAGAATGCGGATAAAGTTTAAGAAATTTAATGGCTCAAGAATTTAAAATATAATATACTGCTGAGATTACGAAAATAGAAAGAAGTTAATAACAAAAGAGATAAATATTCAATTTTTAAATTAAAATCATAATCAATATTAATATATAAATAAATATTATAAAAAATGCACTAATTCGGTAAAGGAGTAATAATAAAAATATTGCTAGTTATATAACGTATTTGATAAAGACTTAACTGAATAAAATAATCTGAATAATTAGGAATTACAATAGTACAAATGTTATATTTTTGAATTAACTGATGTCATTGTAGTTTGATGGGGGCCATAGTAATTGCTATCGTATAAATTCCATGTTAACTTCAAAGTATTGAATTCAACCCAGACCTAACCTAATAATGATGCTGATAGAATTCCTCCACATAAAAGTAAGACCAAAATTCGAATTAAGTGATTGTTTTTTTTTTCCTAATGGCGGGCATTCTTGAGCAAGTATAGTACTTTAGCCGCAACAGGGCCGGAAACTGCTACTCATTTTATCGTTACTCGATGGGCATCTGTGAACCAAGTCACGGAGGTACGAGTAGCATCGCCCATGCCACACCACCACAAACCCGTTTATAGGGCAGGCCCCGTTCATCCATCATCTGAGAAAAGGACAAGAAACACAGAGAGAGAGAAAGAACATCCATGCCCGAGCCAGGATTCGAACCTAGGTCCTCCCCATCCGCAATCAGTTACGCTAACCACTAGACAGGTTGGGAGGCTTAAGCGATCGTCTTTATTAATGTCTTATTCACTTGGGGTGTAATCAAAGTTGTAAATGAGTTAGTTACTATAAATATTGACCTTTTTCGCTTGATTTGATTCTCAAATATAAAGCTAAATTCTCATATTCATCTATGATATATTCCAGAGCATTTGGAACACTACCAAAACTCATTTTATTGTTCTAATGTAATCTGAATAAACAAATACAAATCATTCCTTAATGTCTTATGTTTGCAATTTATACCACTTGAAAATATTAAATTCGATTACATTTTTAAGGAAAGAAGGAAGCAATATACATTCGAACATTTGATGTAATGATGAAAAACTATGTGCTCGAAATCTTGTGTACAGAATTATAAAATAAATTTTTTTTAATAATTAATTTGAATTTAATTTAAGTTATCCTTGAATGATAATGATTCAACGAGTTCCATTCCTTATGGATAAACTTCTATTTACGACTTCCAAAATAAGAATACTCGTTATTGTAATTTAATCCATTTCAGTATTTTTATATCATACGATTTTTTATTAAGTGTGAAAATGTATGATTAGAATTAATTTATGTAAATATTTTAATTCATAAAAGGAATCAAAAACTAAGAATATTTAAGAAAGATTTTCTACCTTTAATAAATTTGTTTATGTTTTTATTTGAACTACTTTATTATTATCTTTGCAATACTGAAGAAAAGGAAATAAAAGAAACATATTTGCTGTTCGTAAATAATATAATATAAAGACAAAACAATCAAATTTGCAAGTAATTTAGAGGTTTAAAAAGTGTGAAAATAGAAGAAATAATTGCCTTCTATTGTAACAAAAATGGCCCTTACATGTTTAAGCATGGAATCGAACTGAGGTTGAATAACAAAAACGGAAAACTCTTTCCATGCTGATATAAATCCATGACACATTTGGTCAATTATAGTTACGGGAGAGTAGTGGTTGATCAATCTCAGAAACTCTTAACTAAATGTTTTTAGTTAGTGGAAGTTCTGAAGACCGTGTTCGATAATCGAATAACTTCTATATCACGGAAGGTTAGAACTCGGCGTGCAACATCTTGCATTATCTTATAAAAGAAGGCATTTAACAAACATCAAAGATAGGTCAAACCCACTGGATTTAACATGTCATAAATATTATCCTACAAATTACTGTCGATCCAAACTAAAAGTCTGCATGTGATATACTCAATGGCTGCCATAACATCACAACAAGTACAAGTCTCCTATAGCAAAGTAATATGCAAGGAGGCGATAAGCATTCTCCATGAAACCTCCAGACAAGTATGTAATAATTAAAATGCTGTTGTCAGAATTGGATCTCATGTTAAAATCAACATTGTATTACTAAGGTATAAAAAATTTTATGTTAACTCACCAAAGTTACCATTTTTGTTCTATACGGCATTATCAAGGAAAGCAGAAATACTGGTTTCCTTGTTGGCATTCCTTGTTGTTCCAAATATCGTCCCACTGGATGCACCGTGACCTAGTAGTAAGACATTGCTCTTCGGAGCATAAGGTTTCATATTCTATTGTAGCCATTGTTGATCAAATAGTAATAATTACGCTTCTAGCCTGCCTACAGGTTGATTGGCTGTATATTTGAGAGCTTTCCAGATTTCCTCCCTTGTTACCCATACATAAATATTCCTTCTGTAAGGCAATTTACAAAATTAATATTAAAAAACGGCTTACAATGGCCTCCGACCAATGGGTTGTCCTCTACACGTTGTCAAATATCGTAGCACTGAATGAGTGAATAATGGTCGTGTTAAAAATAAGCCCATATTTTGATTAATGATTCATAATATGGTTTCGCCCTGCACAATTTTGCAAAACCAGCCACACAATATATCAGTCTTCTCTTGCATCAGCCATGAGAAGATATTGAGATCCTGCAGTACGATATGCAGGATGAGATCCTACAGATCGAACATTCAGTACGATCTTTTATGATGCATCGATTCCTATTTCACTAGCTGCATTTTGACCAGTGTGCTTGACAATATCACGGAATGGTAATTTAATCTAGATGGATCCTTATCCTGTCTCTATAGAATTCCAACACTTCCTGATGAGCATTTCTTTTTAGGGAGACGTAAAACGAAGTTCTGAGGAAATTCATATCTTACATAGCGATTTCCAAGAGAGAAATCTATTGCACAGTATATTAGGAAGTGCTTCAAATATCCTTTGTTTCTCCCATATTGTTCAAATGCACTAAAATACTAACCCTTTACATGTTCTAAGCTATTCTTTCATTCACATGTGATTTTGATCATTGTACCAACTTTCATTCCTGGTATTGCATTTTATATTGCCTAGCTGTATATATTGAAACTGTATATTTTAGCTAACTTTTATTTATTTATATTTTACTGCATATTACTTTTTTATTTTATTATTCAAATGTTTTTTTTTAAATTCTACAAAATAGTGAATTAAAATCATGATGTAAATGCTTCATCTTAATATTTGATATTGACAAATTTATTAATTGTTTTTGAAAATCTCATTAAAAATTTTTGTCTCAAAAAATTAAATCTTTACATGCATTTACAAAGGTATAAACAAATTACTTTTTACTATTTTAAAATTTAATAATTACATTTATATATTTAGTTTACTAAATAATATTATTACAATTTCATTTAATTACCTAACTAAAATTTCTGAGGGATAACAGATTTACACACAATATTCTTTTTAATATTATAACTAGGAAACTGTCCTAAATATAAGCAAAAATTCCCGTTAAGTATTAGAAACTATTTAGTTTTATTAAAAAAAATAAATGTTATCATTTTATAATTTATTTCATATGATAAAAATCATGTTTTGTAATACAAAAATAACAGAAATGTCATTTATAAAAAATCAAAATTTATATTTTTGATGCTGCAAAATTAATCTTTAAATTCCATTTTTCTGCATATTATTCATTGACATTTTAGAAAATTTAAAACGCCTGGTGAGGTTTGCAAATTTGAAAAAAAGACACAATTTCTCTGTACAAATTTCTGTACTTATTTTTGGAGTGTTTTATTTATTAACAAAAAAAATATTTTTTTAAGAAACTGATATATTTATCTTTATTTATATTGTACATTTTTAATATTATAATTGCAAAAAATATGAATTGCATATTTTAATATTTTAAATAATACTTAGTGCTTTTTTTCTATAAAATTCTGCAGATATTTTAACCTTTTGGCAGCACATAATAGTTTGCTAAAAATTCATTACTTTAAATCTTTTTTATATTCCCCAAGATATATATTATAAGTCTCTCTCTAATTATCGTACTAACTCTGCACTATATTTTGCTTAAACATAGGGAAGGATATTTATTCATACGTATCCAAATGAAAAGCGAAATAATTATTTAAGATATAAAAAAAATTCACCTGAAATATTTGATAAATATAAACAAGATAGTCGCATTTCTTATTTTTATAATTAAGTGAATTTAGAATCTCCATTTTTCTTTATAGTATGATAAAAATAGTTATAATAAATTAAAGCTTAATAGGCTTATCTATCCTTGTTTTAAATTATATATTTTAGTAGATCCCAAATTTAATGCATAATTGTTTACTGGAATCAAACTAAAAGTTAATTTATTTAGTAGTTTATTAAATAAGATGTTCTTGTAAGTTGTACTCTACTGTGTTACTAAAGTATCGACTCATTTAAAGTTAAAAATGACAATTTTGCAACATATACTTTATTTTTTATAATGTTTTTACACGATCTCTTCTTAGCGGAAATTATGGCTCATGTTTAATTGTATAGCGATAGTGCATTTTTAAACAGTTTCTTTTTATTTAAGTGCCTTCCTTTTAAGTATCTGGCTTCGCTATCTCATGAGTTATTCATTATTACTTATTTAACTAAGAACATACTTTGATATAAGAAATTGATAGATTTTGAATTTGTTTTGGTGTGATTTATATAAAACAATATACAATTTCTCTATGAGGATGTCCTTTTCTAAACTGAATTATAAAAACAAAGGTATACTAAGTATTCTGGTCACAATAAATATTGTAAAACAATATACAATTTAGCTATATTGTATATTTTTTATAAAAATAATGTACAATTTTGCTATAGTGTGATGTCATTTACTAAACTGAGTTATTCAATCAAAGGTTATGCTAAATATAATAGTTACAATAAATATTGTAAAACTATGTACAATTATGCTATACTCTTTGTATATTTTTCATAGAACAATATACAATTTCTCTAAGAGGATGTCCTTTTCTAAACTGAATTATAAAAACAAAGGTATACTAAGTATTTTGGTTACAATAAATATTGTAAAACAATATACAATTTTGCTATTTGTATATTTTTTTTTATAAAACAATGTACAATTTTGCTATGATGATGTCATTTACTAAACTGAATTATGAAATCAAAAGTTATGCTAAATATAATGGTTACAATAAATATTGTAAAACCATATACAATTTTGCTATACATTTTGTATATTTTATAAAACAATATACAATTTTATCATTATGATGTCATTTCCTAAATTGAATTATAAAATCATGTATTTGGTATTCTGGCCATAAAAATATTCTGGGGTTCATATTAAATAGTATTCTTATCTCGAAACATTCTATATGTAAGTATATATATTTTACTTCGTATACATTATTTCTTGTAGACTATATGTGCGTCGTATTCCTTATTTTTATTATTTTTATACATTTTATTTGTTGCCACCAGAGAAATCTGAGGCCTTGAGTCTACTTCGTCTCTACCAACTTGTCTAAGAGATGACCTTTCTATGAGAGATTGCCTAGTTCATTTGAGAAGAGACGCAAATATTAACATTAGGTTTCTGAACTCGTCTCAGTTTTAGTAAGATCAGTTTTAGTATGTCATCACAGAAATTAAAGAAAGCTATTTAATCTAGAGAAAAGCTTATATATAATTTATCTACATATATGTATATAGATAATTAATTATAACTTTAATAACTAAAATATGTGCATGTCTGATTAAAGTATTAAATTTGTAATAGTAGATTACGTCATTATAAATGAGGTTAATTCACGCTTTCATAAATCATTCATAAAGTAGATAACTAGTTTAAAGTTAATAAGTCAATTTTAATTATTTTTGATGAACATTTTATGTATTTTACAAAACTTATTATAGTTTCTTACTTCATTCAAATCGTTACAAAATAAGATTTCATTTTTAATTTTAAATGATTCTATTATATTCAATTTGATACCAACATGAGGAAATAAAACAATGAGAAAAAACTGTTGGAAAATATTATCTTTTATAGATAATATTTCTCATTATCATAGATATTGGGGGAATTACAAAAAACTATTCTTCAACTATTTTTAACTTCGATTTATTTATCTTTTACCTTTTTTTTCATTTTTTTCTCTTTAAATAACACTGTTACAAATCTTAAATTGTTACGCATTCCATATATATTTCAATATAATTTTAAATATTGAATTTCTTTATTTATGATAAGTTATAATAGAAGCTATATAAAAAGTATCCAATAGCCGTAGAAATGATGTTAAATACTGAGCTAATAATAACTGAGATTTTAAGCAAACTGCTGAGTGAACAAATAAATCACATGACTAAAAACCTAGAGGTCCTGGGGGTTTAAGAGTGCATTTGATCGTGTTTATTTGTAATAATGAAATTTTAATCTAATTTTTATAACTCCGCGACAAATGTAACAAAAGATTTGTATGATGTTTTTCTAGGAGTTTGGTTGTTGTTGGTTTTTTTAACCCATTGTTGGTTTTTTATAATGCCCCTTATAGTGCCTTATCACTCATTTCATTCATTATCAATTCATTTGTGAAATAATTTAGAAATTTTTAATTTTATGTTAAAATACGTGCTGTTAAATATGGCCTTAATCATATTTTTTGCTACAAGTCTTGAAATTTTATAACCGTTTTTAAACTTTTATTGTACTTATCATTATTGCTAGTTTGTTACCCATCATTCATGTGCCAGAAGTACTGAGTGAGATTCAACCAAGTCATAAAAATCTTAATCAACACACATTTAATTTATTATCAATCACTTCCACATTTAATTTATTACTAGGTTAATTATTTCAGCTTCAGATTTTTCTTTAAAATTCATAACACTACTTATCATTTGTAGTCATAATTGCTTCCAGAAGCTTTTCATCGTTGAATCTTTTATTTTAAACCATGAGTCCCAAGTATTCTTAATTGCACACCATATAATTCATTTCCTCGAAAAGCGATTAATATTAACCCATTTTCTCTGTCATCTGGGGTTGGAGGACCTTAATTATTATCTTAATATAATATACTTTAATTGTAGCTATTTAGTCTATGTACTGTATGAAGTAGCTAATATTGGAATAAAAAAACAAATAAATAAACATTAATTTTGCAAACATTTTAAATGTCTTGGATTATTTTTCTAAGATTTATAATGCTTTAAATTAAAAGTTATTTTTACCATATTGTTTAGCTGCAGAAAATGAATCTGGGCAAAAATTAACCATTCTGTTAACACTAATGTAATAACCAAGTGCACCACAGATTGTGAATCTCAAAACTTCATTAACTTTGAAGCCAACTAAGTTGATGAGGTCGACATCTGAACTAACACCTCTATCTCTATGCCACACTTTATCAGAGGATGAAAATTAGACCGTAGGTAATCTTTAACATGCCGAAGAGTTCTCTCTCAGGAAGACAGATCTCAGCTGTATCGAGTACAGAAACTGATACTTTTTGGTCACGGGAACGAAGACTCTCTCCATTAGGTTATTTATTAGGCTATATACTTCATTAGACTATATTGAAATGCTCTTGAGCTTTTTGATACCTAAATCAATACGAAAGTATCTTCAGAAAAATGATACTTTCATGTTGATTTTATAATATTTAGGTGTTTAATTGAAATGTGTTTATTGTCTGTAACAGCGAAATAATATATAAAATGGTATTCAACATTTTATACATTTAGTTCTACAAGTATAGTATATGCTTTTAAGCTGACGTGTGGAATGACCTTTTTCTTAGTTGAAAATAAGATAAAATGTTAAATCTTCCTTTTCTCACGAAAGTAAGATTAATTATATTTAATGCAAACAAAATTCAAAGTAAGTACTTTTGTTTCCGTAATGTTTCTCTGTGTATATAAGATTAGCTTTATAGTTTAATAACTAATAAGAACGAGTGTATAAACAATATAATTTGTAAAAGAAGAAATAATTTTAGTGTTCCCATATAATTTCATTTTTCCAATCTATTGTTATTCTTATTCTCAAAATCATATTACTTTGAATATTTTTTATTCTCAGTATTCGCTATCATTATATTGTAAATCAAAATTTTATGTTTTCATTTTTTGTTTGCAATAAAACATTAAAATGTTTATGAAAAAAGTTTTTTATTTTAATTTGTAAATATTAAATATTTTTTAATTATTAAAATTTTTATTCCATTTTAATAGTTTTTTGTTTGTATTTTTACTTTTTTTCCTAAATAAATGCAACATCCAGAATTTCAGAGTAAATCACTCATTTTATGAGTTAATCGAGTGTAATAATTATGATAAGCTTAAGAGATTTAATTGATTCTGATTAATAATTTTCTGTGAATTAAGATATATTCATTATAGCAGGATTAAAAATTTCATATTGAATTATATTTAATTTAATAACACAAATTAATTTAATTATAAAGGGATATTTTTTGATTCCTTATTAATAACTATATGTTATTAATAATTATATAAAATTTTAATATTATTAATAATCTTATTCATAATATTTAAAACTATTTCAAGATGATAAACACTATTAAAAAATCTATTACACAAGTTTTAAATTTATTATTACGATTAAAAACGTAATGTTTTTAAAATGCTCCTCTTTCTTTAATTAAAACAATAGTTTTTTATTTATTCATGTATTTAATACAACAGAGATAAAATTGAAGATTACTACTATGTTTATGTCATTCTTTAATTAGTTAAATTATGAAATAATTACTGTCTTTTTACAAGTATTGACATCATTTTTTTCAAATTTTTAAATATTTAATTTGATATAATATTGCATTCCTTTTTTATAAGTATTAACTCTGAAAAATATTATTCTTTATGAAATGTTAATAAATTCAAAATATCAATTTTTTTTCAATTTATTAATTATAATTTTATAGATTTATATAATTTTATTTAAACCAGAAGCTCTTGTAACAATCATATACATTTTATTCTTTTTTTTTCTTAGTGAAAAGCTTAATAGAAAAAACAAAAAACGTTTTTCGGCCTGATTACTCGAATAAAAAAAATGTCTGTTATAAGATTTAATGTAACATTATTAATTTTTCAAACCTAAATGGTCATTAAAAACATCATTGCTCAATGCACTGCTAAATGTAAACAAACACTCAGCAATGAGGAACTCTGAAAAATAATTTCAAAGGAACTTTAGATAAGTTACATAAGCTACTACCTTAGGTAAACAATGGAATATATAAACATCACGATTTCGAATTTCTCTTAAAAATGTCAACAACACAACACTTGCTGAATAAATATTATGAATAAATAAAAGAGTCTGAATCGAGAAATACATTTTTATTGAGAGCAAAAAAGAATTTTCCCTTTTTAAGTAGTATTGATTTGCTTAGAATTTGTTGTTGATATCCTCACATCGCCATTAGAAAATGAGATTTTTCCTATCTTTTTCTATTCTGCATTTAAGAATAAAGTTTGATATTTTATATCGAAACTATTTATAATGTGAGTAAAACATTTAACTAAAATCATAGATAAATATGCTACTTATTATTTAAAACTTATTTACATACATTTAACTATAGTTTGTATAAAAGGAATTAATTAATCTGAGTTCCAATCGCTATTTAGATGTTAATATTTCTCTTTCTAGCTATTTATTGGAATTTTTAGAAGCTTTCTTTTCTTATTGTGTGTTATAAAGTTTCTTGTAACAATATTTAAGTTCTATTTCTGCAATCAAATAAATGTATTGTTACTTGTTTTTCGATTAGAATACAAATATTCATAAATTAGAAAAATTTACTGTCATATTGCCTTTAACTAGCTCAAATAAATTATTATCATTTAACTTTTATATTAAAATACAAAGTAAAAATCAAATTAAGAGACTGAAACAATATCAAAGAATTGTCAACCTCAGTTGCTGAAACGAAATTATGTGGTTAATAAATTATTTTTTTCTCAAGAAAACTGTCCAATTACATTTTAAAAGTAATGAGGATCAAACTAACTCCCAGAAAAATTTGAAACTAAGACTAAAAATACATTTGGCAAATTAATAACATAATTAACACCAAAAAGAAAGTTGAAATATCAAGTCTTGAAAATAGAAGACTTCCAAGAATAAATATAGAGTGTCTCACAATTTTGTAACCTAATTAATAAAAAAATAACAATTATTAAATACACGACATTGCAAGGCTACTGAAGACAATTTATGAAATTTATTCTTTATATTGAAGCTATGAAACAGAAAATAATCACGAGAAAAATTCGGAAATTTTCAGAGACAAGTTTGGACAAATCTCCAAACATCGTTATCATAACAGGTAATCATTCAAAAAGTACCAAAGATTAGATAGCTCAATTGTTATCAGGATAAGAACAGAACTGCAATTGCTTATATAAAAGACACAAAATTGTAGAAACATGTGTACCAGTAACAGGATAGTTGAAAATAATTAACTATTACAAACCATCGCCAACCAACTTTTCTTACACAGCCACCTTATAACTGTTCTTGCAGTTACTACAAACTCTAGAAATTCAAACTTCCTGGAAAATTGACGATTAAATTTTTGAAAACATATCGTTTAAAAAAAACTATGACTGAATAATAGGCAATCATTAATAAATATATCTAAATTTAAATGGATTAATATTTTGAAAAACTTTCAAAAGGTTTTTACTGATAAACATACAGACTTCCTTAAAACATATGACAAAATTTGGTAGAGGTTATGTTTAACACGTACAGAGATATGACGTATATTGTTAAGAATGTCAAGGAAAAAAATTAATTTGGTCACTGCCTCTTTTCATTGCTTTGGAATTTTTCTTCTGACTTCCTGGCATTATTTTTATTTAATGGACTCGAAACTGAAACGAGTCTACATACCGTATTTCTATATTCCATTTCTAAAATCAACAATAAGAATATATATGGCTTAAATTCAAAAGGGAAAGATGCAAGGCAACTTACATGACTGAAATCCAAGAGCATGATTGACAAAGGACTTTATGTCCGAGATAATTATTACTAACTTTATGGTTCAAATATAGTGTAATGACCTGTTAAATAGAAGAACTTGATTTTAATTTCAGTTAGAAAAGTGAGTTTATCTGAAAAATTGTTGGAAAAATATTTCGATTCTCATAGAGTCAGGTGAAAGTTATCAAATATTGCTTACAGAGTTGATGATTGCAATCCAAACACTAAGTAAACACTGAAACTGAAGATTTAAAAATGAGAAGAAAGTAGGTAAAGATACATTTAGACTCATAGAAAGGCGCTGAACCATGACATAGACAACCCAGGTTTAAGTTCTTAATATTTTTTTTTACATTTTATTTTTGGCAGTTTCTTTTCCTTTCTGTTAAGTTAAAAAAAATTCCCTGCGAATTTATTTAGGTTCGAAATTTTCTAGATTAAGAGCTCCAATGAAAAATGTATTTTCAGTATTACATATTTTAGATTTTTTAAAGTTAATTAATTTTTATTTAATGTTGTTAATTATTTCTAAGAATTGATTTAATATTATAAAATTCAATGAGACATTTTTGATGGAGAAGCCAGGTGAACAGAGAATACTAAGATCCTGGCATAATTTTTTTGAATGATTTGAAACAAAAACAAATGCAGAAAAAAATTTCTGCATTTGTTTTGTTTTGTTTTTTTTAATTATTTTTTATAGTCAAATGAATTTAAGTAGTTTATATTAACTAAAAAACACAATTCATAATACTTATGATATTTGAAACCTAAATATTTCTAGTGTATAAAGAAGTGACACATTTTAATTAATACACACAGTTTAACATTATTAAAATTTTAAATAACACGATATTAAGTTGAAATAATTTTCAACTTAGAGAATTTATCATAATATGATTTGATGTTAAAAATATCAAAGTGATATTATTCCTATCATTATAGTTCTTCATTGCTTTTTTTTTCATTTAGATAAGTTTTTAGTAACAATACAATAATTCAATTTACTTTGTTCACAAAAGAAAAATCAATGTCATGAAGAATATTTTTTGTTTCTTAGTTTTCAAACTCTCAAAGCCTTTTATAAATAAAATTAAACGAAACACATTTACATTTAACCTTTTGGAATAATTATTTTAACAAATATTTATTTAATTTTTTTATTTACTTTGTTTTATAAATATTCTGCCAAATGGAAAATTTTATATACATAATGGCTCCATTATTTATCACTTTAAACTGGACATTGTATTTCTCTATTAATTTTTATAATCTGAAAAATGTAGCAAAAAATATAGTTTGAACATACAATTGGAAATCAATAGCCAAATATTCTTCCTTTCAATCATATAAAAATCAATGATTGTTAGACATAGATATAGTAGAATAAAGTACGATGAAATACAAAAGATAATCACAAAAATAAATATCTTTATTGAAGAATACTCTATACAATATGTCTTATTGTTTTATTCTGTTTTTCATGATAATTGTTCTCAAGCAAGTAAATATATGAATTTATTCAGTAGGATATTGTCGAACTATCATAACAAGATTGGTGTGAAATCATTGCTTACATAGGTTGAAACACATCAATCTTTTCAAGAATATCATTTTTAGATTAAGGTAAACAAAAGCTTGATAAAACCCTCAAATATATTATTTGTCAATACAATCAATAACTTGAAAATCAGGGTCTTAAGTAACCTGTTATTTTGAATATGTAAAACTCTCTGGATGAATATATTCTGCAAACCAAATATCTCTCTCTTATATTTATACTGATTATATGTGGAATTATGTTTCAAGAATTTTGAGTTTGTATTATTGAACTCAGTGAAAGGAAATATTTTGTGGAGAATTTCATTGCTAATTATTTCATTTTATATTCTTAAAATGCAATATTGTTAAAGTACATTTAACAATGCCATAAGTAATTGGACGGGGCTTAATTTTAAAATGATTTGAGTTTTATTTTTATAATTTTTATGTGTTTGTATAGTAAAAGACTACATAAATTTTATTTCTTCTTTACGATTATTATTAAAAGCAAACATTTTTATTGAAAAAGCCTGAATTAAAAATAGATTGGAAATATTAATTAAAAACATAAACACGAATCTAATTCGAAATGAAACGTGATATATAATCAGTAGGGAAACATAAAACAAATACAATTTATCATTTTAATATTTCATTCATTTATATCTAACTTCCGATTGCTAAAATATTCCAATACATCAACTAATTAACTAAGATAGTTACGAAGAGACTTCAGTGAGGAACTTAATTTACATTCTTTAAAGTAAGGTTAAATAATTACATCACAAACACTTCAAAACTTTCAGTTATCTTTATCAAATAAATATTTCTGTTAAATAGGTAATATACTGCTTCATCTATCTTTGAACTTATCCATAAAATAACGAAGTTAATTTAAAATTTATCCCCAGCATTATGAAAGAGATAAGTTAAATACTTACATCAACTCAAAGCGTGTATTTTCAGAATCTGTTACATAAATTTAATCATCAGTGAAATATGCTAAATATGTATGACAAATAAATATAATATATATTATATATTTTAAAAATATATTTTTATGTGCCTCATATTTCTTATTTATGTATTAGCTTATAAATAAATACAATTTTATTATTCTAATTTATTTTGTGGGAGTATAATTTTCTTTTCATAATCGTTTAAATAACATTTTTAATCTAATGCTTTACATGAATAATCGATTATTCTTGATTATTAAGATCGATTACATGAATAATCGATCTTTACATCATCAGATCTAAAGCGGTAAGAATTATCTATTTGTAAATCTAAATAAATAATTTTCCTCATTAAAAATTATAAGTATTTGTATTAATATATTATACTTTTAATGAAATATTTATATGAACTTCATTGGTATTTTGAAAAACGTGTTAGTTTTTGAGATGTGAACATTTTTTTCTCAACTTAATTTAAAACATACTTCAAAATATAATTTTCAATTGAATTTAAAATGGAATATTTTATAATTTTTTAAAGATAGTTGACATTTGCATATACTTTTCCTCAAAAAATTAATAAAATGAAAAACAGCATTTTTAAAAATTGAGAAAGAGGCTTCATAATATTTTTGAAAGTTTTTTTTTTATTTATAACGGCAGGCACCCTTGAGCAAGTTAGTAATATTAGCTCATTTGCCGCAAACTGCTACTCATTTTATCGTTACCCGGTGGGCACCTGTGAACCAAGTCACGGAGGGACCAGAAGTATCGTCCACGCCACACCAGCGGGCAACATTCATCCATCATCTGAGGAAAGGGCAAGAAAAACAGACAGAGAAAGTACATCCATTCCCGAGCCGGGATTCGAACCCAGGTCCTCCCCATCCGTAGTCAGTTACGCAAACCACTAGACAGGTTGGACAGCAATCTATTGAAAGTTAGATTTAAAAAATGCTTTATTATATCATGAAAGTATTATTTGTCCTAGTTAATGATTTTTAAGAAATATTGCTATCTGAATTTTATCAAATAACATATATTAAAAGAATTAATTCTTTTTTTAGTCATATACTTAATAACGTTCCGAAATAAAAGCTATGCATAGTTAAGTTGTCCCATAATTTTCCAATAGAAGTTTGTGTTTCAGTGAAACATAATAATTTAACTCAATCCAGTGTGTGTTTAACAACTTATATTATTATAAGTTCTTCAATATATCAATCATCATACTTTGTATTAGATCATAACATTAATTAATCACTAGAAAATAATAAGCGTTTCACTAATTATTTCCTTATTCAGAAATTTTAAATTCGTTTTTGAGTTTAAAATTTCTCAACATTAAAAAACATTGCATATTTCTTACAAATGTGTTACAAATGTGCCATTGGTAAATATTACTTCTATTGAATGTCACATAAATTGTTAGGTATCATGAAAGAGAATTTGACAAAATTAAACATCATAAAATTTTATCACAAAAGTAAGTTATTACGTAACTATCTTTCAGTTTGAAGAAATAAAGCAACATTTTACCCATAAAATTACGCCTCTCAATCAGTGGAGAAATCTGACACTAAGCCTACTTTATTGCTCCGTAATCATTATCTCTACAACTGGTATTCCGCCTTTCTAATGAGAATTTCTAAGCTTAATTTGAGAGCGAACAAATATTGACACGAACTGATTTCTCACCCTATATTGAGTTCCCTAAGAGTTTTATGGGATTCCTTTTTGAACAAAAAACTATACTCTCAGTTTCTCAGAGAGCACTGATTAAATACCTAAGTTATTTTAA
>JAPDSC010000323.1:187-19480 GCA_026290005.1 Latrodectus geometricus
ATATATATATATATATATATATATATATATATATATATATATATAGTACATCAGGTAAAATTAGATCATTCTAAAGTTTATTTAATGTCACTTTAAATTACCTTTTGAATATTTTTAATTTTGAAAGTATTTCAGATATAATACGATTTAATAAATTTAAAATTATTATGACTTTTGACATATCAGATTAAAATTGAAACTATTATTTTTGGCACGGTATAATTTGTTGATACAATTTACAAGTACAAATTATCTTTACATAAATTAGTTTATAATTTCACATTTAACTTAAAAACTAATTTACTCAATTAAAACCAAGTTAAAAAAGACTAAATGATTTGATCAAAAGATTAAAAAACGATTGTATTACTTAATTAGCTCATTCATTAATTCTAAAACTAAAGTTTGAAAACAAATTAAAATTACTAAACACAATTTAAATTATGAAATTTTCTCAATTTTAAATATCATCATATAAAATCATTGAAGATATTTTTTTAGTTTATCTTGTATATTTGTTGAATTATTTAAGCTATCTTTTATTTCTTATCAAGCTGAACACTTTTCCATTATTTTTTGTCTTTGCCACATATAATAAAGCAAATTGTGCAAATTTGCATTGTATTGTACATAATAATCTTATATTTTCTTGGCTAATATTATGTACACAGTTATGTTTAACGTGATGTAATGTCAAAATGAGGTTCAGGAAATACAACTGTTATGGTGCAAATTTAATTCAAATACGCTAAGTAATTTCTTCAAATTTTGAATGTACAGAAGTGATTTCTCGTTGTTGTTCTTCATTAGCAAGTGTATTTCAAATAGATAATTTTAGAAAACTTACGTTATGATTAACACTATGAATTATTATAGTTGTCAACGTTGAAAAAATATACTTATATTTCTTCTATCAATAGTTTTGATAAACACATAGATATTTTAGATTCGAAATTAGAATAGTATAATACTTTATAAATTAATTTAATTTTATACAGTAATAATTTAAACAATTTAATTATATAAAATTAAAAAATGTTTATTAAAATAAAATAATTCAATTTATATATGTAAGAGCACATTTACTTAAACTATTTAATGACAACCTTGTTTTCACTTCCTTTATTTTTGAAAATTTTAAATCATAAGGTTACTGATAAACAGGATTCATATTATCGTATTGCAAGCCAACTAATTAGACTATAGTAAACATACATATTTTCTACTTTAGTTTTGCTTTAAAACTACGTTTTGTATTTATAGGATATTAAATATTATCGTGAATACAAACCTTAATACCGTTACACATAAAAATAAAAAACACAGTTTCTAATTTTTGTCTGCATTTTTTCTAGAAACATTTAAAAATCTGTCGAGATAAATGCTATAAAGTTAAGTTACATATAGGTTAAGGTTGTTAATCTAATTCTATTAACAAAGTTAATGTAATTTTTCTTGATAATGAATTAACATTTTAAATAGTTTACTTTATTAAACTACATTTTTTACTTACCTAATAAAAATAAGAAATATAGTATGGTTTAATTGTTAAAGGTAATTCAAAATTATCAAGCATATACAATGTGTTAATGAATACTTAACTTTTCATAGAGTTTCAGCTACAAGACTCATAAAATATATTGGGTTTAAAAAAAAGATAAAATGTGGTAAGAAATTTTTAATGTACGACAGAAATGTACATAATAATTATTGAATTTTTTGTGTAGCAAATTTAAGAAAAAAGTTTCGATTTATAACTTGTAAAAATGCAAGACTAACAATATTTTAAGAGGAAAGTTAATTAATTTCGTTAGGAGATTTCGAGTAATATTTTTCTTCTATATTTTAGGAGAATAATAAAACCCTATACTTTGGACGATAAATTCAGCTTATATGATTTTCTTTATGTTATTTTCCTGTCTTTTATGTTACTTAATGTATGCATATTTTTTTTTCTCGTGTGACATGAAAGGGCTTGAGCTCATTCAAGAGGGAAATGTCTCGGAAATGAGATTATGATTAATTTCATAAGCGTTGCTATATCAAGATTAAGAGTGCTTCATGTTGACTTAAAAATAAATCCGTACACTTTTGGCATTTATTAAAATTTGATGTGTAACATATATGATGGGTTTCAGACGTAAATATTTGGCTAGTCAAATTAAAATATATAATACAGCTTAAATTTTTACACAGTTCAACGAAAACTGTTTAAAATTAAAATATCATAAAAAAAGATGAAACATTTTTCATCCTTAGTAGGTGTCAAAATAAGTAAAGCTTTAAAAATATTGGAAAATAATAATTTTGAATATCATACCTCAAAAAGTTTATTAGATTTTATTTTAATTATTGTAGACAATGTCAAAATCCAGTTTATTAAACCATCTTTTACCATTTTTATTTTCAGAAATAATTTTTAAAATTTTTGAGTTTATGTATTTGTGATTCTAAATAACTTCATTAAAAAAGAATGTCGTTTTGTAATCAAAATACTTAATGAACAAAAATATTTCACTATAAATTTTGCATATAATTGAATTTTAATATTATAAATTTTCTATTGAAGTAACTTTCATATTTTATTTTAAATTTTTCATTTAAGTTAATAATTTTTTTACACAATGCTTTTTTTCCTCAATGGTGCGCAATTGGATGATCAACCCTTCACATCAACAAAGCCCGAAACTTCTACTCCTTTATCGTTACCCGGTGGGCACAAGTGAACCAAGTCGTGGAATCGAGTAGATTTACCCACGTCACACCACCATAAATCCATTGAAAGGGTGGGCCACAGTCATCCAACATCTGAGGAAAGGACAAGAAACACAGAGAAAGTGTATCCATGCCCGAACCGGTATTCGAACCCAGATCTTCCCCATCCGTAGTCACTTACGCTAACCACTAGACAGGTTGGGCGACTCAGTAGAAATTTATATAGATTTTGCCAAAGCTTTGTTTGGTAAAACTGTAGAAAAGCTTTTTTAAAAGTGACTTTTTTCATCTTATTAGAAAAAAATCATGTATGAGTTTTTATTAAATATTACTTAAAAACAGAAATTTTGAAATTACATAGATAATACTTGCATAGAAATATGAAACAAAAAATCTAATTTTTTTAAATTAAAGATGATAGGATTGCCAAAACATTTATAACCTACTTAATTACACCTCAATACTTGGCTTAATAAATCATTAAAAATGTGTATAAATATAATTGAAATGCTTCATAAATCATGAGGAATTATCATAGAGAGATAAATGAATTTAAAAATTGTAATAAACGTATCGGAGACACTGTCATGAATTTTAAAGTTAGTCAACTTGAAACATTAATAGGTTAATCAGCTTTTAAAATTCAAAGCAAATTTTCACAATATATGCTTAGTTAGTAAAGTAGAGGGCACTTATTATGCTTAAGTATATTTAGTGACTTCTAATTAGATATTTCATTTAAGCATACAATCAACTAATTCATATCCTTAGAAAAAAATTCTTTTATGTTCAAACATTAGTATCATTTATATTAATTCATATCAAACATTGAAAATCTACACAAAAAACATAACTAAATTAAAAATGCTCTCTGCAGGATATATGATTTGTCTTACTCATTTTTTTTCAATTTAAATAAATAAGACCGATATTTTTTATTTTAATTACCGATTTTGTATAATGGTATAATATTTTGCTTCTAAAAATTAATGAATTTATTCTAAAAAAAGAAATCAGTTTTATCTGTTTTACAAAAGAGTCTTCTTTTTATTTCATTCATTTCAATATTTGTTAATTTAGTTTAAAATTTCTTTTTAGTCCAAATTAACAAATAATGAAATATTTACTATCAATGATTTTATTAAATTTATTCTAATATCGCTTTTAAAAAAATACAAACAATGCATTTGTGTATGTGTAAAAACCATTTTATATCTGCTGATTCAGCATTTATTTAAAAAAAATTATCATTATTACTAATAATTAGCATGAAATTTTTGCAAAAAAAGAATATACTGCATCAATATATAATAAAATTATGTTACGGATGAATGGAAATACACTAAAAATATTTTGCATTACTTTACAAATCAAATTACCAAAATAATTTAGTTTAACACCGAATAAAATAAAAACACATGAGATATTTTTATTTTCATTCAAGTTTTCTCAGATTATAAATTATTTTCTTTTCCAAGCCGAATAATTTATTGCAGAAAAAGTTTATTTTTTGAAAGAATTTTATAAAATAGCGGGATAAAACTTTGTGCAAATTTTTTTATTTCTTAATTTTTTTAAGAAACAATGCTTTTAAACAGAATAATTGAAAATAAAAATAAAAAGCTTAGAAATTGAAAAAGAGTGGCAAGGTTGCAAGCAAATTGGCAATTAAACATTTAAATTCCTGTGAGATTTTTGACTTTTCTTTGTTTCCTTGTTAAGTTTGATTTTAATTAAGTGCTATCACATTATAAATTCTAAAATTCTTATGGAATTAAAATTTTTTGTTTAATTTACTTAACCTAAATTCGTTAAAAATATTTTTCAAAATAACATTTTTTCAATATATTAACATTCATATACTGTTCTCTTTAACAGCTAACATTGACAATTTGCTTTGAAAAATGTTTAATCATAATCTGAATTTTAAGAAACTCAAAAAAATATTTCATGTAGTTGTATTTTATTATTTAAAATTAATTAATTTTTTCTACTTAATACTAAAAATATTTCTCGATTTTACTAAATATAGGACATTTTCAAAGAAATATTCATTCTGAATAAATTAATATACACTGCGGGTTATGGTAAGAAGAAAGATCGTTTTAAATATTTGGTACGTGTTATTAAATAAAATATTTTAATATTTTTTCTGTTACCTTGCTACTTTAAAATTTGTTCATCATATAATATTACTAATTGTAAATTAATCAGAAATCTTGAACTGATTACAATATATAGTATTAATTAAAATATAATTATTTTATTATTAATTATACGATATTTTATTAACTAGATATTTCTGATAATAAGCAGAAGTAGATTTTTCATTAATATGAATTAAATTAAAAGGTGAATTAAATCACCTTTTAAGTGTTAATATTTTACAAAATAAATTAGAATTAAATTATTCCTTTTGAAAACTTATATATATATATATATATATATATATATATATATATATACATAATTTTGTTTCTCACTATATAATGATGCTTAAAACATACATGCATTGTTTATACATTTTAATTTTCTACTTGATAAATTTCATTTTATTCCATTTCTTTTGAAGTTTCATTGGGAACTGAGTTTCTTCTAATATCGTATCACTAAATGTTATCCATATTCTGTAATCAAGTTAATATTCCAAGTTTACGCAATTTTTATTTCCCTAGTAACTTCATTAAACTGGAGTTTTGCTGTATGTGCTTTCATCTGAAAAAAAAAAAAAATCATTTTAAAAAAGTTTTTGTGCTTTGATTAAAAAATTCCATAGGTTGTCATTAAAATTTTTGTTAGTATTTTATGTCCCTCCCATCGTGGCATTCATTTATATTTATCAATGTTTAAAAGATTTTCAGGTGTTCCAAATTATTTATCAATATGATTTTCTTCAAAAATTTTCTTGTGTGACTTGTATTAAATGTCTTTCCCACAAGAAAATTCTGTTTACGTGAGAAAAGTTACCCATAGTTAATAGATATCATATTTTTATTCTCTTTTTGTAGAAAGTGGATTGTTTTGCGTTTGATTATGTTATAGAATGTGCCCTATGAAATATGCAAAATAACAACAATGATACAAATTTGAAATGACAAAGCATGAATCTTCTCTAACGTTAAGCTGTTAGTTAATTTCAAGATATAATTGGTGTCACAGCAATGAACTAACAAAATTTATCTTTTAGTATTTCTAATTTTGTTTTCATCGATTTCCAACATTTTAATTACAGAATTTATGGCTGTGAATCACTACTTCATATTAAGCATATTAAAACTTTTAACTATAATAATATGCTCCATATCTTTAAAAAAATATTTCATTAGAAATCTCTATAAGCTTATAATAACAAAATATTCGTGTTTTAAATATATTTTAAAATTTAGAGAATAATTTAGTATTATTCTCTAAAATTGAAATTAAATTTGAGAATTTAATGAATGGAGCAAAAGAATTGAGAGCAAATATCAAACAAAACTGATTTTATAATGAGAGTAAACGCTTGTATAAATACGCTTGTTTAAATACGAATTATAGTTTTGGCTTGTAGAAGTGACGATATTGACACTTATGTGAGAACAAATAAGAAAAATAATTACCTCCAGAACGTGGTTATTAATTTTCACACTATGAGATACGAATAAATTACAAAAATAAAAATAATTTATAGTACGCAAAACATCACGTTTTTTCAAAGAAATGGGACCATTGTGAATCCAATGCAAAATAATATATAACTTAACAAATACATTTTTCTAAATATAAAGTTGTTATTTTTTTTGTAAATTACACATCGACTGATTTATAGTTTTTTCGATTAATGGTGGTGTAAATAAAATTATAAATCAGGTTTTTATTCAATTTCTGTTGCAATATAAATTACTCTTCAAACTTTTTTTCGTGATAGAAACCATTTCATTTGAATCTAATGTAGTTGAAGACGCAAAAACTGAAACTTTGAAGACAAAAAAACATCATATTAGACATTTATTCTTTACAAATTTCTCCAAAGAATTTATAAAATGCACGTCAATCAGATGCTTCTGCTTCCTTCCAGAAAATTATATTAAAAAGCAAATACGAATTATAGTTTTGGCTGATTGAGAATGTTGAATTTGGTATTAATGATTGACTACGTAGATAATGGGTTAAGATAAGCAACCATTCTTAATTAAGGTTCATAGAAACGGAGAAGTAAATTATTACTGAATTAGTGGTAAAATAATAAATATCTATTTAAAGGCAGATGAAAATTTAAGAAAGTAAGAATATACCCCCAAACATGTAAAGAAGCTGCTAAACAGCCATTATTGAAAAATGTTCTTTCAGAAAATTGTGATAGAAGATAAGCAATGGATACGTTTGTAGTAAAAAAACTGCATTTCATCTGAAATACATGCATTATAAGATGGATTCATGAAACAGAAATTCTCCTTTACCTTTCTATGCATGAACTCTTTGGCTCACTCTGAAAGTATTCTATTTTGCGTAAACACAAAAACATTCCAACCTTTCGAAATCATGTAATAATGTGAGGAAAATAAATATAATTAACTTTTTTACTTCCTCAATAATTCGCTATAAAAAATGAAGGTTTTTTTTAGGTTGGAGGCAGAAGGAGAATAAAAAAATATGCTTCTTTTGTTTGATTATTTTTCGATAGATAAAGTAGATAAAATTATAAATCATAGCTTTCAATTAGTCATTTCAATTTCGCAGTCCATTTTATTACTAAATTCACAATTTAAAAACAATTTCACCTTTTAATAAGCACTTTGAAAATTTGATCATTTTTGTACAACTAAATGGTGACCAAACTATAGATATAGAAGTGTAAAATTTTCTTTTTAGTAAAATTATGTCAGTTGCATTATTGTTTATTTGAAATCTTTATATTTAACAAATTGAATTTGTATGAAACAAAGCAAATTAAATAAACAAAATAAATTTCTAAATTTAAATTATTCAGTAAACTCGGAAGTATTTATAAGATTCTTTTTATAAAAACCATAACGCTTAAACAGCATTCTTGTGTTTTCCTTATTTTTAGCTTGTTTCTTAACTATTCACAATACTAAATTGCTGTTTTACTGCTCTTTAGAAATATATTGTCTAATTACAGTGACTATGAAATTTGGACTTTTAATGATACTTATAGGTGCTTCTACTTAAAGGAATGTCGTGGTATTAAAAAATATCTTCTTGAATACTGGAAAGTTTCTAGTAAATTGGTAAGTAAACAGTAAAATTTCTTTTCTAAAATTTAGTTATTTTAAGGTTGGTATTCATGAGAAGAAAAATCTTCTTTCGTTACCAAATAAAATTAATTTTACTTTTAATTAATAAAAAAACGAACCATTTAATTTTTAATCAAAAATTAAGGAGATTATAAGTAAGGAGTTTTCGATACAAAAATTACTTTTCCTATTATAATGAAAATATAATTTTTAATAAAAATTCCTTTTTTGATGAAATGAAATATCAAAATAAAATGGGTGACGTAACATTCAATGTAAATTTCATTGCAAATCATAGCAGTTGTGATAGTAAAGAAGATAAAAATAATACCTCATTAAAATGCATCTTTAAAAATATCCCTCATATGCAAGACGTTTTGATAATTTTATTTGAATTTTAAAGACATTTAGAGAAGCTTTTCATCTTTTACTGGAATATTTCTGTACACATTTTGTCTTCCTAAATTAGTTTAAAAAATTTGTTTGTAATTAGCATAAACTGTATATTCATTTTTTGTAAGAACAGAAGAACAAACCAAATCATACTTTGCTTATGAAATCAAATTTGACTGGTTCACAATAAGTGCAAAAAATTTAAATTGTGGAGTAACAGATTTAAATAATTAGTATACAAGAAGTTTAAATTTAAAACAAAAATTGAAACATTTATTTAAAAAATATTTTTTAATGTGATGCTATATGCTTATTGAATAAACCTTGTAATAAATTTACTCATTAGAAATTTTGTTATTAATATAAAGATTTGCTTTTTCAGTTTTAGGAATGAAATTCACTTTTGATTTTTGTTAGCATCATACAACTTTTATTTACTGACATACTTTAAGTTTCTCTTTTTGCAATTTTTGAACAAAATTCGTTAAGACAATTATACGATCCTCTTTCTGGAATTGTAATTTAAGATATTTATGTAAAACTATTTAATGAAAAGCTATTTGTTAGGAAATATATACTAGTAAATTGAAAAAAAAATTTCATTATATAGGTAAATTACAATGAATTTGAATAATGATTGTAAAAAACACAACTTTCTATGTGTAATCAAAGGTGCAACAGGAAAGAATGAAACAAGATTGGTAATAAAATTTACAAAAAGATTAATTATAAATCAATTTAGAGTTTGTGACATACGTGCTTTCTAGCAAGTTAGGATGTATATTTAACTCTGAAAGTGCATTGCCAAACATTCACCATAAAAATTGATAAAACCTATTTTCCGTACTTTATGTAAGTATATATCAATTTATTTTAAAATCCCAGAAAATCATAACTTGTATGATAATACCCAATGAATATGTTTAAGTTCCTGCAGAAGAAGGCTATTGATGATGTAATGGTGGAATATTATAGACTAAAACCCTAATGATGGTAAGTCACATAAAATCTAGCATTATATTTTTTATCAGTGCAACAACGATTATTATTCAAATGATGATTTTGGTTTCAGAATACATTTCCAATGCATATACATTTTGCAGAACGATAAGGCTTATGGCCAGTACATTAGTAAAAAATTCAAATAAAAAGATGTTACTTATCTCTCATGAAATTTAACTTGAAATTCTGTTGCTAGATTTTATTGTGTATATAGTTCACCGTGTATATAATTCGAAGGTGTTACATTAAACATTATACAAAGAATAATGTAACATTCAAAACCTATTATAAGGCACAAGAGCTTATACCATGTTCCTTCTAAAAGTATGTTTCAGACACAATGTGTTCTTCTTACAAAAGACTGCGAAAACTGACACAAGAAAGCTCTAAACTCCTTTCTTAAGGACCTGATAACATAACGAATTATGCGTAAATTTTGGATTTACAAATTAGAATAACCCATATTTATTTCTTTTATTTTAATCAAATTTTAATTTCATTCTAAGATTTACAATATTTCTGTATTTAATTTTCAGATTATTCAATTGTGTTCATGAATTACTTAAGTAATAAATAGTAATAAATTTCTTAGTGACAATATGTTCTGAAAGTACAATAACTTACTGAAATGAAAGTTATTTAAAATAAATGAAAAGAAAATTTCAATGCATTAAATTTTCTTTTTTTACGTTAACATAATCTATTTCACTTATACCATCATTAGAAATCATATTCATGAGATTTTAATTTTTAAAAAATTGTTTTAGTTAAAAGTATTGTAGAAGAAATAATATTAAGGTTTTCAAATGTGTTTCTTATGTCATATACCATAAAAAATGAAGTTATTTTCATTAACTATATTCGAGTAAAAATACTAGCTTTTAGTTCACAGTTATGAATTTTCTTTTTTCACATTTTAATTATTTAGTTATCTTAATCTGAGTAGAAACTTTTGAAATAACTTCATGATTAGGTTTCATATTATCATTACACTTTCATTTAATTAATATTAAAGGTTCTTTGCAATTCATAGCTATTATAGGCTTCTATGCAATTAATGCGGCTTTAATGTCTCAACACAATATGCTCGTCAAATTTAATTTGTCCATTTATCGCTATTCTGTAACTTCCCTCTGATGTCAGTAGAATTTGTAATAAGTAACATTAACCCTAATTGTATGATAATGCGTGATATAAAACCGTAATTACCTGTTCCTACCTTAATATAAAGTTATAATAATTAAGTTATATTTATTAAGATCTTTAAAGCTTCATATTAATTGATTATATCAATTTAATGGAGTATATTTAAAACAAGCAATTTTTTGTTTAGTCTCGAATGCAATTACTAGAATAATGTACGCTTTTAACTGACTCCAGAGGAAAATAATAAATGGAAGTACAAATTTTGCATAACTTGAAGAATCCTCCGGTATATTTCATGATAAATTCATACATTTTATTATTGGGCGTAATACATTTCTGTTAATAAATTTTAATCTTTTTCAACTAGAAACTTTAATAAAAAAATTACTTATGTACATCTGAAAGATGTTGAAATATTTTTTACATTAACTTAAGTCACTAAATATTTTTAATAATAAAAATAAATTGAAGATATAATTTATTTTGTATCCAAAATATGAATTATTAAGTGAATAATTCAATTCTATCCTAAATGTGAATTTTAAAAAAATACAAAAAAATGTATACAATAATTTTTATTTCCTTAGAAGTCAACAATTAAATTCAAATGATAATATTGACAATTTAATGTAAAAGAAATTTAAATATTTTAAGTTTGAACCAACTTTTTAGAATTATAAATATTTTAACAACTGTAGAAAAAATTATTTTGTTGATAAATTATTCTCAAATTCATATCGTCTTTTTCATCTTGCTTATTTTAGTTGTGGAAAAAATTGCTTTTAATTTTAGTTTTTTACATTCTATATCAGAGTAAAATAGATTTTATCTAAATTACTAATCAAAATGAAAAGATAATTCTTATACTAATTGTTTCTAAATGCAACTGGAAATGTGTTTTACTGGAGAATATTTTTATTTGTGTGCAGGTTCTTTGCGTTAAACACGATTAGACAGTTTTCTATAATTATGAGATAACTTTACTTTTACTTTACAAAAATTTTATTATTAAAAAGTTTTTTTTTTATATTTTGGGAATTAATGGAAGTAGAAGATATATATTTGGATTTTTCATGTATAATTGTATAGGAATTTGTAATGTAAATGTCTTACTTCTGATCTTCCCTAATGCAAGATTGAATACAATATATGTAAATCTAAGGAACTTTATAAATGTAATTATAATTTAATTAAATGTAAAAAAAATTGGAAAAAAAGTGGATAGTACAGACTAACAATATGTATAAGAATTAAAGTTACAGTTTTTGTATTTACTTTTCTTTTAAAAAATATTTTAGGCAAACAGAACACTTATTAATTACAATCTAATGAGGAGTCTATGATGAAATATATTTTGATGGTCTCACTTAGAATTTTGCAAATTTTCAGTTTTTTTTTTTATTTTTTTTTTTTATTTTATTATTTTTTTTTGAATTTTAAAGATGTGATAAAGCAGTATTAGTTGACAATTATTATTTAAAAATAATTAAATTACGTTTCAATGACAGAGACATCTAGATTATTCTCTAGATTGTGTTTACTATTTAATTTTTACGAAGTGAACCATTGATCATTTTAATGTTTTTTACCATTTTGAGTGACCATGATATGAAGAGAAAAATGACATTATCTGGTATTAAAGTTTATATTTAATACTTGACGCGATCATTGCAATTTCTAATAAAATCATCTTAATTCAAAAGTGGGATATTCGTTTATGAGTTTAATACACACAAATATCAACCAGATGCTATGAAAATGTTCAAAGAAGGTACTGGATAGAATAAAGAGATAAAAAAGTCAATTTAATACATAAAAGAAACGTAATTATTTGGTTACGCACATACAGAAAGTTAAAACCAACCATGAACATTGCATTTTCGAAATATATCTAAGTGGATGTGTTCGCTTGTTAAAGTAAAGTATAAATTTATTAGGAATATCAAAAGTTAATAGTATTATTAACTTTATTTGTAAGCATACCACAGCATAACTTTTCGGAAAATGATTGGAACAAACTCCAACAACATTAATCTTAAATGCTCAACAACTCAGAAATGTAAGTCCATTTACTTTTGCTAGCTAATTGTATAAAATGTAGCCAGTAAATTAACGTGAATATATATAAAGAAAAAGTAACTGATTAGAATTATAAATTCCTAGCAAAACTTAAATTTTTATTTTGTAAATAATTAATAATAATTCGTTTTAAATAAAATGTAATTTAAATTAATTCTAAATTTGAATTATATGTGAATGACTTATAGATAAGATCAATTATTATTGAAACGTCATCTCTAATCATTTATTTATTTACTTACAAAAAATTAAAATTTTTAACAGTAAAGATACTACAAACTAAATGCAAATTATGGCAATATAAATTTGTTTGGTAAAAATTCGTACATAAATATAAGTGTTGCTAGTCAAATTTTCATGCATATTAAAGGTGTCTATAAGTTCGCTTGTGTTTTGTCATAGTTAATTACAAGTGCATTTTATAATCAATATTTGTATACATTTATAAAATGTTAATGAAATTAAAAACATGTTAGAGCTATCCACATATTTGTTTGCAAATAAATAATGTTTTTTTGGAAATAATATTATCAAGAGCTAATTCATATACTAATGCTTTCTAATTTTTTTGGAAAGTAATTATTGAAAGTTCTTTTAACTAAAACTAAGTAAGAATATTTAAACTTCTATAAGTTTTTATATTAAGAGTACATTGGATTTCTGTATTAAAATCTTTTTTTATTAGTAACGTAGTCAGTAATTTCAATTTTAAATACCAGCAAACTTTCTGTAGAGATGAAAATACAATTTTTTTTATTAGAAATACCAAATTGATGTTATAAATATTATTTTTGCTTATGAGAGAGTAGAAATTTTTTTTCTTTTTAATGTGGATTTGTTTCCATGAATTATCCATCGAGCACATTGCAAATGAACAAATAATAAACAAGGTACATTTATTCATCTGTAACATAAGTTTATATTAAATGTATGTGATTCAATAGTCACTAAAACTTAATTACCTTTCAATCGAAAAGAATGAAATATTTGATTCTTTAAAATGTTAAAATTACAATTATGGTTAAAAATATGTTAAGGCCAATTACGTCTCACCAATCATGGTAATTTATTTAAATCGTGTTTTGTGATACAATGCGTTGTAAAATTACACAAACATAGAACTATATCATTTTGAAAACCATGAAGAAAGCATTATTTTATTCTTTCGGGAAATAAATAGACCTGATACGCAACCACGAAGGAAATGTCGAAAAAGATTTTGTATATAAATACAGAATGATAAGAGTTTTCTAAAAATAATTGAAATCGATGGATGAATGAAAAGCAAAATATATAACCATTATTTCTAAAGTCGTCTTAGCAAGTAAACAAATGTTTCAAAAGAGAATTGAATTCACTTGTATTCCAAGTTGAACAGTGCAAAGTTTCAGATTTCTATTCAAGATTTTACTTTTTTATTTATTTTACTACAGTTACGAAAAATTTTTTGAAATAGAATATTTCTCTATCTTGATTGCTTCACAAGCTTTCCTGAACAATATGAATTGTTTACAAATAATAATTTCATGAAAAGATATTTTACATACAAGAGAATGACAATTGAATTTTGTTCCATGTATAAAGAAATAAAATTACTAATTCTTGCACTGTGCATATAAGTTGTTTTATCATGAAGAACAGTGAATTAAATCTTAAAAATAAAATTTATAAGAAAATGTTAAAGCTTCTTACAGTGATCAATGGTTAAAATGAAAACTAAAAATACTGAACACATATGTGATTGTTATATTAAAAGTATATGAAGAACAACGTAAAAATTGATAAATATGATATTGAAGTTTTATTATTTTAGTAGCATACATTATTATTGCTCTATATCTTTTCTCAATCATTTAAGTTTCTATAATTATGCGGTTGGAATTCACATTTATATTTTCCAATTAATTATAGCAAATCTCTCTCTACCCAGATTGTAATTTCTGTATAATATAAACTAAATAAAAATGCAAAGTCTTTAACTCTCAAAAGGAGAAATGCAAAAAATGGGAAGCAAATTAGATTTACTTCTTTATATTGTTCCGGTTTTATTAACGAAAGCTTCCAGATATAAATGCTTACTGGTACATAACATTTAAGTATTTCTTTTGCAAATTTTAACTTTTATAAGAAACATTTAATCAATAAAAAATTTATTTTATGCATCATTATATCTCAGTTTCATGCAAGACTACACACCTTTTTTCATGTTTTTAAATAGAACATAATGCACGTGAGAAAAATCAATGTGTACTGGACGTGTTGTTTCTTAAAATAATAAATAAAAAAATAATATTTTTCCAGAACCTAACAGAAATATTATTAAAGTTATATATAAAGCAAACAATTTGTAAAATTTAAGATTAGCATTTCAAATAAATATTGAGGTAGCACATTTAATATTGTTATATATTCATAATAGCAACAACTTAGAAAATAATTTCCTACGATTTTCTTTCAAGGTACTTGTATTAGGGTCCAAATGTTTTGAATGTTTTTAAAAATACCATTTTAAAATATTTACTTTTAAATAAGTTTAAATGTAATCATTTTTCCAAATTATTTCAAAATTCTTTTGATTTTAAATAGTATGCTTTGAAAAAATCTCCATTGTAAATATCTATAAATTAATTATCAAAATTATATTGTAAATTCAAAAAAGTAAGAAATAAATCAGAATTGGTTAAAGAAATATTTTAAGTATTTTCAACTTAAATGTCTTTAATTTAATTTAAATGAGGAGATTACTACCTTTTAAGCATATAAATAGGTAGAATAAATATATCAATAAAATAAATGTATACACAAAATTAATAATATTCATTATTTATAACAGAACTACTGTTAAGAGGATTCTCATGACAAGACAAATGAATAACTATGCTTTCTCTCGTCATCGTTTGCATTTTCTGATTTGAATGCTTCGTAGATTATTTCTCACTAAGGATTAATTTCAGTACTCCAGTATAAATATGTAAAATCCTATATTATATAATAAAAAGACATATATAAAAGGTCATTTCATTTCTCAAAAAAAAAAAAAAAATACTTGTATTATTTGCTATCACGAAATATTTGTATACAAGATTAATAGAATTTAAATTGTATTAGTAAATAAAATTTTCTAACAATTTTATTTAAAACCAAGTGCTTCATAATAAATTGGTTTCTGTAATCGGGTTAAACCAGTAAGGCTTATAATACGCGTAGTAGTGTAAATGCCATCTAATCAATCAGAGTTGCCTTTCTATTCACATTAGCCGTTACTCCATTGTTGGAGACTTCCGAACTTCCGCGAGTGTGTAATTAACTTTACCTACTTTAGTTTTCAATAGAATGCAGATAAATCAATGGACAACGTTGATAACTATAGCTATTCTTTTCTACGATTGTTAGTTTCCAGTATCTTCTAATCGATGTTATTTGATCGTAAAGTTTTTTAGATGGCTTTTTTAAGTTATATGCTTGAAATCCTTATGAAAATCAATTATCTTGATTTGTTTGAGTTAGATAATTCAATTTAACATACATTCAAAGTTTTGTTTGATATATGATTGACTAGCTTCGGAATATTGGGTATTTTTTGTTAAAAGTGGTATTGGTATTTTTTGTGACATATTAGGTGGAGTGGTGTTTGAATATTACTTCAGTACCATACATAAATTTCTTTTTAACAACAAAATGGTTGATTGTAACTCAATATTTGCTTAAAATATAATAGAGTATATTTCTATACTAATATTAATTTTATATTAATATTAAGTTTTTTTATAAACAAAGCAAGTTATGTGCATGAAACAATTTGCTATTGAATGAAATTTATATATAAATATTTCATATTTAAATATGAAAACGTGCAGCAGTTTACTTACAAAAATATTTTACATACATAAAATAAATACTACATTATATTTTTTAAAATATAAATCTTATTGAACTCTTCAGTTAAAAATGTAAAATTTCTAAAGGAAATTATTATGTTCTGATGCGATATTAGTATAGAATAAATTATCAAGTTAAAATCTGCAATATATAAATGAATAAGTTTATACAAATAAAAAATTGTATTTCAAATCACTATATAACGCATTTTATTGCGAAATGAATTTATTTTATTGAGAAAGAATTAAAAATTCCCGTGAGTAAGAAAAACTATATATAACTGAATTTTCATAAACATTTATTTATCATTTATAAGTTTCTTATTCTCAATAAGTAAATTACTTATATGAAATTGTTAAACTGTTTTTAAATAAAAAAATAAATATGAAAAGTGGGATTCCGTTGAAGAGCAAAGTCATGGGAAAATATAAGAACCAACAAATATAATAAGGATTCAATTTAAAAAATTAAATTTTACCTTAAATTAACAAAGCAGTAAAGAAGGCCAGTTTACAAGGCAGCATAAAATGTGGTCAATGAATAATAGGAAATTATATCAATTAAATACATTGACTTTTTTTCTTATATTATAGTTTTATTGATTAACAAACCAATATACTTAAGAAATCATAATACACTATTGATTTGTGGTAGATATCGTTACAGATGATGTTTTTAACCAAAAAATGAACATTTGAGAGCTTTTAAATGCTATATAATTTCCTTAAAAATAATTATAAAAGTATTGATATAAACCTTATAATTTACTGGATCATTAAAACATCTTATAAAATTTTGTATGCAGGCATTTAAAAAATATATGTAAGATAGAAAGTTAGGGTCCAATTAAAGAGGAGCTAGAGCTAAAAATCTGAGAAATAGGCATTTACTTGATAAAATCAATATAAAAATAATATAAAAATAAAAATTTAATTTCTATTACATTAGACCATCAAGAAAATATGCATTTGTAGGACTTTTAAGTGATTTGTTTTAACCGTGACCTCATATAAAAACATTGTATTGTCGTATTATAAATTGAAAATGGCAGATTGAAAGATATATGTAATAGTTTGAGATATATTTTACACACATGCAATGATTAAACAGTATTATCAAGTGTGGATCAGAGTAATAGTTAATGTAAATATCAGAGTGATGGAGATCGACTTGATAATTTTGTACGGTACATTTATTAAAAGAATGAATAACATCAAAATTATTTCAATTGGGTGTGTATCATTACAAATATTCTAAGTTTTGTGAGAAAATTTGTGCATAACATAAGTTTCTGCACAATATTTAAAGAAAACCTAATAAATGAATTAATGCTTTCTAACCCTTCTAGCCATGTAAATGGTAAATAAGAGAAAATTCCTTAGTAATTTACCTTAGACTTAAAGTTTAAACCGATAAGCTATTTATCCTCTATGATTTTAAACCATCAATATACAAAGACTTTACATCATCGATGCCTTTATACTTAATTTAATTGGCATCGAAATGAATCAACTTTGAACTGAGCTTACATGAAAGATTAAATTTCTGTAGACAAAATTTGCTTAATACGAACACTTCGACTCTCATAGTAGCATTGTGGATTGACTTCTAAGAATGTGCGAAAATCCAGTACTTACTTTTTCTACCACACATGCTTATAAATAATTATTTTCTAGAAAACAGCTTCTATGATAGTTGGCGTATTGTGTTAGCTACTTCTTACATATTTTCAGAACAATTGTAAGTGAATTATTTTTTCTTTTTTTATTTTATGATAAAGTTCCTTTTGAAGGAACGAGAATTTATTCATCAAAAAATAGCACTACTTATTCTTCACTAAAAATTAAAAACAGAGTAATGAATGACTGATGACAAATTTATTTTAGATCAAAGTATTGTATTATTAGGTCATCAGTACCATTTATATTCAGAAATTATAATAATTCTTCTTATATATTCTAAATATTAGTGTAAATAACATTTAATATAACTTAATTATAATAATTTCATTTTTTAATTAAATTAATTCTCACCCCTCCCACATATATATGTATGTATGTTTTGACAGTTAAGTTATTGTTTTTCAAATGAATCATATTGCGAAAAGAGATTTCTTTTTGTCCTATTTAAAATCTGCGAGTGAGTTTTTGTTCTGCTGGAGAAGCAAAAATGTCAAACAATGTTTGTTTAGAGACAGCGATTTTTAAAATTTGGAAACAAAAGTAAGGAAAGAAAAATAGCTTTCTCAGCGTAATTTTATCATAAGAAATCTACGCATCCTTGTACGAGCAAAAGCAAGTTGCTTAAAAAATTTCCTTGCACATGATTTCATTTTACTAACATTACATATCTTGAATGTATAACATTCATATTATTTTCTTTGATGTTAAAGAAATATTTTTACTGTGATACACAGAAGTTTTGTTAAAAATTGCGTCAGCATAATAAAAGTAAATTTTGAACTACGTTTTTACTTTGGAAATTCCCATTTTGAGGTTTGCGTTTAAAAATCATACGCTACTAAATTCATTTTATCATACGTTATTGAATTTATTTTCATATGAAAAATTTTAAATTAGATTTATGATCAAATGTATGCAACATTTCTTTAACAAGTTTTATCTAATTTAAATTTACTTGGAAAGAAAGTATTTCCTATTAGCATATGCATATTGGGAAATGATTGTATTTCAGATAATGTTTTTTCTGTAATTGTAAGAAACCAATAAAACTCTAAAATTAAATAATATATTACCATAAATGCTTTCCTCTCATTTATTTTTTTCTTAACTTAAAATCTTTGAACTTTAGCACTTTTAACATTTGAGTTACTTTTTTTTTT
>JAPDSC010000344.1:0-73650 GCA_026290005.1 Latrodectus geometricus
AAAAAAATTAATGACTTGTGAAGTGATCCGCTTATTTAGTAATTGATCTCATGGAAGTAAAACGACTTTAATTCTTCAAACTATTCACCCTAATTTTCTACATTACTTATTTTAAGTTTTATTTCATTGTTTAATGTATTAAGTCGTTATTCCTACCACTGATATAAATGGGGTTATTATGTAATTTTAAGTGAATTGTAAAATTTTTAATTACATTTCTCTTACTTCTTCCTTGAGTTTCTATATAATTAATAATTCCTTCTTTACTGAAATCTCTTATAGATTCAGCAGTTTCATCAAAACTATTACATTGCATTATATTCAAAATCAGTGAATTCAAGTTTTTCACTTTTACATTTTTGCAAAATAAAATTAAACAAACTTTCCGTTTTTCACTGGTTTGTTTTTAATAAAAATTACCCCGATGATAACATCAAATTATGAAGTATTGTTAATAAAAAAAACTAAACATATGACTATAAATAAATAAAAGCAGAAAAGAGCAAGTTCGTTTCAGCTCAAAGTTTTAAGGATATAAAGTTTTCAGCACAAAATGTAGAAATTAGACAAAAACGTATTTTTTAAATAATAAACAGCATAATTCTTAAAGGAAGGAAAAAAATAAGCAACTAAAGGAATTAACATTGGATATTCAAATAAAATTTTTAATGAATTATCTTTTCAATCATATGACACCATAACTTTCTGAATCTATGTTGGAAGAACACGATAACCCTTTCGAAAACATAAAAAAGAATTTCAATAAGATAAATCTCTAGATTATACATGTCCATGCAGAGTATATTGTTTTTAAGTATAACTAAGCGATATTAGCTCAAAGGGAATGAAAGTTAGTATTTATAAAGAAAGTAACACTAGTAATTACTATGGTCTAATATCAAACAGTGGAGTCTATAAATTAAGATAGATATTGCGCAACCATCATAGAATCATCTTATATATGCACTCCCTAAAATATTCCCGTGTGCAATTCAGAGAATTTTACTTTACAAATTTTGATGCAAAATATTAACTTCCCACTTATAGAGGCAACACATTGAAGTGGACTTGTAAATTTACAACCGTGGACATTTCCTTAAGTAAACAGTTTTACGACAAGATAAGACGATTACGATATCAGTTTTACAAACACAAGTTGGCAGATAATATGATTTGCTTAAAAGCCTCTCAGAGCTGTCATGATCCTACCTAAATGAACAATACCAAATAATTTAATTACCTCTTTGATAACTTGTCTTCCTGCCTGCCAGCACACATCTACCTTACGAAGGTTGCAATGAACTTTAATGTAGATATTTCTACAGACCAATGAAGCCATATTCTAGATTGAAAAAGAGTTATTACACATTTGAATAGTTGTTAAAACTATCGCCAAAATATCAATGTGAAAAAAGCAGTGTAAAAAAAGAATTTCTCAATAAAAATTTAACAACTGGATAAAGAAAATAAAATTTTCTTAATTTATTTCCTTAGTTTCGTTTAGTTTAACCTATCCTTAGATATATTTTAAAGAATTATTTAAATATATCCTTTTGTTGTCATGATTTCAAGAATTACAATTTAAATTTTACAATTCATAAATAAAATATATTATCTTCTGTCTGGGGGTGAAACTTAATGTATTAAAAATTCTTCAAAAGATTCTAAAATATTACAAAATATAATGTATTACTTCAAAAATACAAAATTGGCAATTAAAATTAGAGCACAATAAAGGAAAGTAAATAAAAAGATATTTATTTTATTGTGCTTAAGCAATGTGAGATGAAGATAAAATGATTTAATTTGCCAACAGATTTTAAATTGGAGAAGGATGATAGAATCAAGTAACTCCTTCTAATGTGCTTTAAGTCGATGCCACACTCCATTAAACGGGGTAAATTGAGACTGGTTGCATATCAATCACTAAATAACTCATGAGTAGATGTTTTTAATTGGTTATAAGTCAGGAAACCGAGAATACCAGAAAAAAAATCAAAATAATCCTATATCGATGAAGTTAAGAACATATATACAAAATGTATTCTTGTATGAACGATTGAATTTTGTTGTTTCAAATACTATGTAGAATCACAGGTTTTAAAAGCAACAAAATGATGGAAGAAAAATCAAATAATCTTTAATCCGAACTAGAGATGTACGTGTCATGCAACAAATATCTGCGTATATCATCACACTAGGTTCTAGGACTCCCTGATGATATTGAATGTAAACAGGCGAGGAGTATTCTCTTTGGATTCCTCAAACATTTAGATGGCCATTAGAATGCTGCATGTAGAACCGGGACTTGTTTGAAAGTATTACCATTATAATATTCTTATATAAAAAGGATGGCTTTGTCTTAGGGTGCATTTATTGTTCTATATTAGCGTCGTCTTCTATTTCTATGCTGCATTGTAAAGGGAAGCGTGTGTTCTCGTTGTTTTGATCCAAAAACCATCTCATTGTACGAACAGATACTGAAAATGCTACAAACAAAGCATTTTCGAATTAATGATTCATGATTTGGTTGTAAGGTTTTGCAAAGCCGACCTCGCAATTTCGTTCATGCCTGTCTTTTCGGTTGTTATTCATGAAAAGGATTCAGGATCTTAGACCCAGTCAGTATGAGCATCAACCAAATTCGTCTGACACTGATTGGACCAGTGTGTGCAGTAATGCTTAAGATTGATAGTCTGCATTTGCGATAGCTACGATCCTGCATCTATCGATTTCAACATTTACTTTGCAAAATGATATACTCTCTCTTCATGTTTTTCTTTTTCTTATTCGAGGGATAATATTGTATTCTGAGTAGGCAACGACATTATAAGGTGACTTCCGAATATAAAATCCAATGCACAACTTTTCTTTCATCAGTGAGTTAAATGTTTGTCCCTCCTACGTCATCCAAATGTGCTGATATGCTAATCATCTGCATATTCTAACCATCCTTTCATGGAAAATTAACATTTGTAAGACCATATCTTCCTGGTTCTATAAATTTTATAGCTACCATAGTACTTTTAAAAAAAATTCAAGAAATTTTTAAAGTATTAGTATTTTTAAAGTAATTTTTAATAAAATTTTCAATTATATTGATAAAACTTAATAAATTTAAATAATTTTTCTCCTTTTAAAATTTAAACTTCATCTTTTGAAGAGATTTTGTTCCTGATCTTTTTTTAGTTAATGCCAGCAGCAAATGTTTTGTAAACATACAAAAAATTACTCAAAATATGTGACTGTGTATATAAAATACAGAAAAAAAATAGTATCTTAACATAATGAATTTTATTAAAGTTTGAATAATAAACTACATTTATAGATATATGTAATTTCATTTGCCTTAACAATTGAAAATTACTGAGTTAAAAATAGGTACAATATCAACTAAATAAAAGTGGATGAGCAATACAAAAGCTTAAACATTTCATAAATAATATAATAATGAAATGTGTTAAAATTTTTAATAATTAAATTTTTTTATAATATCTAAATGCTTAATATACAAATAGATGATATCATTTGAAATAAATATACCAACATAAAATTATTTGAAATAAATATATAATTATATATACATATATAAACTGAAAATAAATTGTGAGTTGCTAATCGCTAAATTTTAAGGGATAAAATTTATTGTTGAAAATTCATATCCTTTTTTTCCATGCAACTTTTTCACAGAAACACTATCCAGAAAAAAGATATTCACATTTTTTTAGCGGAGAAATTATAAAATTGTAAAATATTTTATATACAAGAGAATGTACTCTGTAAAGAATATTTTAAAATAAATTGTTTATAAATTGTTAATTTTAAAAAATTTAACTGGCAAGATTCCAATAATTTTTAAATAAAAATTTAACATTTTAAATTATAATGCATACTTTATAAGAGAATACAAATTCATTATTTCCCATAAAAACCGTACTAAGATCGCTTACAGTGCGAAATAATATGAACGATTTTTGAAATAATGAAATGTATTTTAAAGTCAATACGCTTGATTTATGTTAGGAAATTATTGCGTAAAAAATTTTATATCTATATTAAAATAAATTATAACTAAATTACTATCAAATGTTTACAGTAATAATTGTGTTCATAAATAATAGACAAGTTGTTTGCATTTTGCATTCTGTCATATTAATTTTGTACTTGTATACGAAAGTAATTTTCTTTGAAAAAATCATTAATAAGTGCATATGCCATATTATTAATTCATAATATTTATAAATAACTCGTTAATATTACATTAATTTACAAGTCATTTAAAGGAAATTTTTAATATTTAGATATTTTAACACTTCAACTGTTTAAACTCCTAAATAATTATAAAAATATCCATCCTTAAGAAACTAATAATTAAATTATCGAAAGAACATAAAATGAATTAAAATTTGTCATGATCTTCATCTAAATTCTTAAGGCGAAACAAACATACAATAAAATTCAAATAGATTACGTGCTCCAAAATCTCTCTTTTTTTTCTTTCTGAATAAAATTACTATTATAATAGTGATGGATACATTTTTCAATGAACTCCTTTCATTGTACACTGATATTCCTATTTTTAATTTCTGATTTTAGAATAATCCATTTAATGGAGCCAAAAAGAGTCGATTGTCAAGACAATTTTATGTCTTACCAATGATTGGCACTCTATTGGCAATTGTCCCAACTAAGGCCGTTTTCTTTCTTAAAATGACTTCGGAACGTACAGATTTATCGTACTTTATTTACGCTTTTTTCCTCTAAAATAAATATGACGACTGAAGTAAAGGTGGAAAAAAACAGAAGGCAGGATAGAAAAGACATAGAGGTAAAACACCGCTAGTCCTGAAGAGTAACTCTTCTTCTTTCAACCCTGCAGTCATATCCACCTAAAATAAAACATTTTGAGCAAACAAACAAGCATAAAATTTCTCCCCCGTTCGAGGTGGTGCAAAAAAATTGACCTTCAAACACACGTTACAGAGGCATAGTGCCAGCGAAAGACCAGAGGAAAAGTGTTATTCGGCATCATCAACTTCCAAAAGCTTATATTATTATTTTTTCCTCTTCCATCTTGCGCCCTTCTCCCGAGAGAGTTTTATCTGCCAAAGTAATTTAATTTAATGTATACTGACTTTAAAAAACTTATAAGAGTGTCTAGACGTGAAATGTTCGTTCACCCTTAAAGATATGCGAGTTTGATATTATGAAATGTATCGAAAGACACTTTGTATCCTTTAAAAATGAATAGTGAAATGTTAAGTGAAGTCAAAAATGATTAAATTAAGAGAAAGAAACATTTAAATTTGTCCCAATCTTCCAGATCATTTAGGAAGTCTTCCAGATCAAAAAATTTAAATGAAATACCATGCTTAATTCCGATACAGTTACAAAATAATTTGTTATTTATATCGTAACTTTATCTTATATTTAATGCATTTATATAAGTTATTACACAATCAGAGTATTTTAATAAAACAAAGTAAGAATTCTCTAAAAAGAAATAAAAATAATTTAAAATGAAAATTTAAATATCTACGATTTTAATTTGCTAAGGGTAGTTAAATAATATATAAAGCTGCTTTTAATTTACATGAAAATGAAAAACCTGAATTACTGTATTTTTGAAGAGATTATATTAGGAAATTATTGATTATGAAGGAAAATATTTCATGAAAATTTTGTGCCAAAAGAGGAGCTAATGTGTTAATCTATCAAAAATAATAAACTATTATTTAAATAATATTTTGACACATGATAAGGTAACTGCAGAAGGCTATCTAAATCTTTTTTTTTAAATATCGAAATCGTATTATTGGCTTTCTGGAGGAATTTTTCGTGATAATGGATCATATATTTTCGTATTTTTGGAAGGAAAGCTAAGAACCTCCGAAACACTTTATCTGAAATACGTGTATATAGAAATCACAAACCCGCTATTCAACAGAAGGTATAAATAGCTTTGTCTTACCACTATGCCACGATAAATTTAGCGTTAAAATAAAAAATAAAAATTATTCATATAGTTAAAAGTATTCAAATTAAATTCCATGTATTCAGTTTTGGAGAAAAGCAATTCTAAAATTCGCATATTCCCAATTTATATAAATTATATAAAAATAGCATAAAATAGGGATGAGGGAAAATTATACATTAAATCTATTTTCACTGATAGAAATAATAATCAGTTTCATAAAACTCAATGCCAATCTTTTACAAATATATCAAATATTTGTGTATCAATTTTTTTAAATGAGTTTTCGAAAAAACATACATATTAAGGCTGTTTCTTTAAATTTTATATGCATTGAAAAAGGAATTTAATTGATCAGAAGTTAATACTTATTTTTTATTTAATTATTTAAGAGTTAAGAACATTTTACATAATTTATTATTACTGTTTTTATTAAAGTACTGTATTTACTCTATTTGACATTATTATTTACGCTACTGAAAGCTGTTGAATATTTTAAAATGCTACACAACACTGCTGAAATTACGAAAAACTTAAACTTGCTCTAGACTAGATAGAGCAATGTGGAATAAGATGACAGAAATTCTTTATCACTCAAAACCAATGATTCTGCTGGACAGCCTTCTCGGACAAACTGATTATCGAGAGTGAAGTAGAAAATGAAAGAAGGAAACTGTGATCTATAATAATTATTCTTGGCAGTAGGACTAGTTTATTGCAATAGTTCAATATATATTTAATCATGAACAAAACAACTAAAGTTCCAAGCGGCCGTTTGCTAATCTGGCCTGTGACATAAATGAACCATCTGTTGTAAAATGCTTGCCGATCAATACTAAAAGAATGTCATTAAATGACAAGAATTTCCCATAATTTTCAAGAGCTTGAGATAAACTTCCTAAGACTAATTGATCCAATAATTTTTTTTTAAATTTAAGATAGATGAATTAAATAATTTTGTTCAAAATCCGAAATGAATTGGTAAACACATTTAATATTAATTTAATTTCCTTATATTTATCTTTTTATAAGCTCTTTAGGTCTATAATTCCTTACAATGTAAATATTGTTTTTCTAAATGATTCATCCATTCTCATACCTATGTTTAAACTTATCAAATATACAAAACTACAAGCTTTGTATTGCTTAGTTAATCACGTTACTTATATATACATTACTTATATATATTATAAACACAGTGTAACTGGAGAATATTTAACTCCTTCTGTTGTCAGCAGTTTTCTGTTTAATTATAAATGTGTCATTGTATTTGTCTAGATTAGCCCGTGAAAAATGTGGAAGCTCTGAACTCGTGTCATAATGTCAAAACTTTTCAAAAAGGTACAGATCGAGGACATAATCTTCATACTTATGACTATGATAGTAAGTATAAAAAGGATTTCCGATAATCTAACAAAAATAAATAATTAAACTTGGAGATTCCGAAATGGGACAAAGTGATTGTGCTTGATTATCTACAAGGAAAATAAGTTCATGGGCTATTTTATATAAATCTTCAATAGTATTCAAAATTAAACGTAGTAATTTGATAAGTTTGTAATGGTGTTAATTTCAATCCCCAAGATAACTATACAGACTATCTTAAAATTAATGATTTATAATCAGAGGAGGGGGGGATACTCTCATCTTTAGCTTCAATATGTTTTCAAGCCATCTAGATTTTGGAAAATCCGTACATCCTACCTTTTGTAACAATACGTGTATCGCAGTAAAAGAAGACACTGAATTCTGGTTAATAGCAACAAACAAAAATTTCTAATTTCATCAGCAAAGTGAGAATCCATAGTAAGAAGAGTGTAAGGTTTACAGTTCTAAAAAATTTAACCATAAGTATTATTACTGAGAAAAATATGGTGTTATACAATATATGTAAAATTTTAAACCAAATTCTACAAAAAAATTATACATAAGATTACGGAAACTCTAATTAAAATTAAAGTATTTTGTGATGCGAAATTAAAAATCTGATTTTTATAATAACGCAAAGCTGTTAAATGATTGAACGTGATGATGTAGTTAAGGTAAAAACTCAGTAATCTTAAGAAAAACTTTATTTCTCCTCATTTGGAAAGAATTAATATTTTGAAAAAAATAAATTCCTTACATAATTAATCTAAATCCTAACTTCATAACTCCAACACATGAATTCTTTTCAATAAAGGCAAAACTGAATATAGTCTAAGCGCCATATAAGCAACACTCACGGTAAAAATAAAGTACTTATGTATTTTACTTTTTCGCATTTAAATAATCATATTCCTATAAATTAATTTTACATTATCATTCTCTATCAAATAAATATTCATACTTTTAAATTTATAAATTAAATGAGAATGAATGATAAATGATTTTTTGGTAATAAAACATAAGACTTAAAATATTATTAAAGATAATTAATCACATACAAGTAAATAATGATTCCAACCCGACTTTTTTGCCAAAAAATATAAGAACTTTGTTGAAATAAATGAGCACATTAAAATTCTAAATAAATTTATAAAAATAATAAAACTGGAAAAAGATGTAAACATAAGATTAGTAGATTTAAATATTCATTTACATTCTAAATTATTAATTCTGAGATTGCATTTATTACACTTACTCTCTTTTAGTCTCTACCCCTGTATGAATTCTTCATATAAAGTTTAAGAACTAAAATAAAGTAAATATATACAAGATTGTGCATTTTATATAAAACGTTAAAAGCAATTTGAAATTCAAATAAAGAATATATTTATGGTATTTAGAGTTATATACTTCATATTCATAATTTAAATTTTATTTCCAACATCTCCTGCTCTCATTTCATAACTGGCAGTTAAAGGGCAAACATTCATCAACTGCTTCATTAAAAAATCCGTCACTCACTTGAAGTTCAAGCACCTTGCAAGTATCGATTACAAAAATTAGTATTAATCTTGATTCACGAAATAATATTTTCATCCCATACTAACATGTTTCAATCCTAACTCCAAAACAAAATATATGACCATAGTTAATGAGGGCTGAAATGATTAAAAGCCCTTTTTAACATTGAGGGTAATTACCTACAGGATCATAACAGCAACACTTGTTGATATCACGTACTCACTAACTCGCGGAAATATGGGGGGGGGAAACACAAATTTATTATTGAAGGAGAGAATTCGTAAGGGACGTTCTTTAATAAAATAAAAATATATAAAAAGCGATTCTCTTTCCTTAATTGGCTCATCAAAAATGAAGGAGACATCAATGACAGTTAAACTTGATCGATATTCCTGTTAAAGGCTGATTGATGATCATTTTCAGGAAAAGGGTAAGGATGACGCAAGACTACTTATTATGGAAGTTAGACGAACATTTACAAATTAGTTAACAAAAAAAAAAAAAAAAAAAAAAAAAAGCTACATTATTTACCTAAATGCTTTAAGGAAAATATTTTCAATAATTATAAATGCTTATAAACTTGTGCGAGGTTGAATGTTTACATTATAATGTGGTTTCTCACTTATAAAGGAATTTATTGTTCAAACTATTCCCTAAATGAATTAGGAATGTACTTATGATTTTTAGCTTTCATTGCATATTACAGAATAAATAATCTTAGCAAAGCGTATCCATGAACTTTTTACAAATTATAAATTTAACTAATTCTGTTGCATTCTATGAAAAAAGATTATATTATCTAATAAATTCTAATTTATTGCTCAAATATAAAAAAATATAATTGATTTCTCATATTATGATGTATACGATACATACTTTTGTCTTTCTTTATATTATACAACTTAATTTTTACTTTTAATGCAAATAAATATTTAATTATACATAAAATAAAAAATTGTATGTTTAATATATGTTTAATTTATAAATTATTTTATATATAAATGTTATACTATAATAAACATAAGAAAAATTATGTATGGATTTTAAAACGCAAATATAATTAAAATTTTTATGCATAATATCTAATCTTTCCATAAAACCAATTTTTAATAAATTTGATTTTTTATTTTGGTATTTGATAAAATATTTCTCTAAAAAATCATTTTAAATCTAATCAATCAATTGAAAAGAAAGATTTTAGAGACAGATTTCGATGTAAAATTTTTATTAAGAACAAATAGTTCGAATCAAACAACACTATAAATAAGCACTGAAGCAATAACTATTCCTTCTATTATCTATCATTCTCTCATATAACTTAATTTTATAAGAATTTAATAAACAATAAAGATCAATATTGTAAAATCAAAATGTTTTTATTTTATGACAGCCATTAATAATGAATTTATATGCAATTCAAAAACTTTTGTTATAATGATGAATGAATTAATTTTTGGTATGATATATCTATTTTAATTATTTTAAAAATAATGTTAAAGAATATAGAAAAAGAAAAGGCAAAAAAAGATTTTGAAAATGAAACTCGAAGCAAAAAGGAGAAAAAAGGAAAAGAAGATGTCATTGTTTTCCCACCCTATGCTACTGGAAGACTGAAGACATGTTTTCGCTCTGATTGTCGTTGATGTGAAGATATTTTTAGTAACTTCAACCAATGAAGCCTACTTTTTTTTTAAAAAAATGAATGCATTGTTGCTTAAGAGATGCTTTCAGTTAAAAACTTTCTAAATGTAATTTATTTTTAATCGTTGATTGAATTCTTGCAATAATCTTTGTCATTAATTTCATCATTTGAAACTGTATAATATATTTATCTTTCTCTACATATTCTATATATATATAACTCCCATAACTTCGGAATATCAGCAGTTATGGTAATAAATGAGGTCGAATGTCAGGTCTATGTCATACAAGACGAGACAACAACCAGCAACAACTTGAAAATTAGTGATAATACCTTGAAAATTAAATAAGGTAAAGGTAAAAATCTATTGAAAAACTGAATAACAGCAGTGATCAAATAACAAACGTCTCCTTGCTGAAAGATATGCAAAATAAAAAACGCATATTAATTTCAAATCGGCTTTTAAAATAATTTACTTTTAAAAATTTAAGTCAAGAATTGGCAAAAATAATTGCTCCTATTAAAAAAATAATCAGTAATTTTTTTCCAATTAAATGGTGAGACACATTTCCTCATGCAATAACGCATGGATTCGATTATTTACAGATATATGCTATTAAAGATTCATAATAACGCGTTCCGAATTTGCACAAGAATTAATTTTCTTACAAGTAATTAACAAGAAACGTATAATTTATGGACTAAAAGACTTAAAAAATTAACAAAGCAATCCACTTAGAAGTAAGGAAATGAATTGAACCTTTAGTAGTAAGTAAAGGGATCAGAATAGATGATGGGTACGAATTTTAGCATTACAAATGCTTACAACGGACAGAACAACTATTTATAGAAGCTCGAAAAGCCAATATGCGTTCTTTCCTGTTCTTCATAAAATGCGGTGCTCCATTAATATTTGATATTAGATTCTGTAAAACATGATTATCAGGTATGTGCTTTATGGGTGATTGTAGATGGATATATGATAATTTAAATTACTTCCGGACGTGTTTTTTTAATGTATTTTTGCTATTTCATATAGTATAATTTTGCGGCAATTTTGGAATGTTTGGCTCAATTATACGGCACAAAACTATCACAGTCAAAAAACATCCCATGGTATCTCAATTGGATACTAAAATGATGCATATCCAATTGTATTGGTTGGGTCAACTGTTCGACATCTTCAGTAAATGTTACTGTGTAAGATCTTTTACCTGTATATGTATTATGTATTGTATTATGTACCATTTACAAAGAAGAGCATGAGACTCCTCTGAGACAATGTCGCCGTATTTTTAACGCCACATAATGAATGCTTATGTTTGTTTAACGCTTGAACTACTGTTAAATGAGTATAATATTCTTTCCAGAATTCAGATGTATATTATGAATGAAGGAGAGCAGATTCAGAATCGATGATGATAATAATAAGTGATAGCTAATTCACCATCTTTTCTATGCGTTATGTGATGTAAATCTGAAGGAACTCGCACAAATCCAATTCACTTAATAACCATTCTTTTTATGCACAACACAAAATGCGTGAATCAATTGGAAGTTCAATTTCTTTATTATTTGAGAAGAAGTGCAATTGAAAAAGGAAGCATTCAAATTGCCATAGAAATGAAACGTTTAGGGGATGTATATTTTATCCATTAGCTTCCTTATCCTAGCGAGTTCTACTTTTTATTTTCAAAAGCAAACTATTTATCATTAAGTAATCATTCACTGAATTAGCTCCCATATATCAATAGCAAAAAAGTTCATTTAACTGAATTGTTCAAATGTTTCCTATTTCAATAAATATTTAGTTTTACGTATTTTTTCATGGACCTCTAACCATGTTTAAAAACAGATTTCAAGCAATAATAGGATGAAGAAACTGAATGAATATTGAACATTTTATTTTAACTTTCCATACATAAATAAATATTTTAGTTTTACGCAGTATTATGTACCTGAATAAGGAAATTTTAAAGAATAATCTAAGTTGTAGAGGAATAATCTTAAGTCTCATATGAAAGGAGATTTCATAAATTAGAAAAAATTTTCAATGGAAAGTTAAGCAAAAAAAAAATACCACAAGATCCCAATAAATACAATACAAGAGTCCAAATGCTGTAGTTCTTTCAGTTAAATCAATGGATTGCAGTAATAGATTTATAATTTATTATGAAAAGTAAGTTCATTTATAGTTTATAAAATTAAATGTAAATTATATTATTGTTTTAGCTTAAAGAGGAACAAAGTTATTTCATTGATATTTAAGATTCATTTTTGATTTCAGAACAGGCAATGGAAAACAATAAAAATAGTTGTTCCTCAAGGCAAATAATTTTAATTATTATTTTTTAAATCTTAGATATGTACCAATAAAAATTCGTCTCGAACTTCTCCAATTTTTATTCGAAAAATTCTGCATAATACTCAACAAAAGTAATCCAATTTCTTTATCTCCACAAGACTAAAAGAAGATTTAAGGACAGATATCAGTACAACAATAAATTTTTATATCAATTATACACCGGATAAAATGCAACCGAAATTAAACATTGGAATTTCGGGAACAAATTTTTTTATATTTATTTCATTACATAATTCTCTAAAAGAAATTATCTTAAGGTATAGAACCTAAACGATTACGAGTGTGCAATACGTAAACTTATCATTATCATTATTCTGGATGATATAATTAATGGCGGCAATAAAAGGTAAAATCAGAATATTTCACAACAGGATTAATGATTCAATTCCAATTTTTCATCCAAATAAGGCAAATTATTCTAAAAGATAACACTGCAGCTGAATTTTAGAAATACCAGGAAATTTCCATGCAAATGGAATATGAAAACGTGTTTATATAGCTTAAATAAATTGCAATTATGTTAATCAAGAATGTGGAAATCAGGTTGATTAATAATCGTGCTTGTTAATTAACCCGATCGACCATGCTTGTAATGAAGTGGATTCTATTTATTTAAAAATTGCTTCAACAAACACCTTTCGATTAAAATTTTATAACATTCACTTCCTGATTTTCCACTTTATTATTTCGTACTAAAAAGATAAGAAATATTAATTTATGTGGATAATTTTGTAGTTACAGTTTTAAATTTCTATAATGATGCAATATCCTTAACATGATTAATCTTAGAATCCAAAACATTAATTGCCATGCCTCAGTGTAATACACACTCTTCAAAAAATTTGATTAAATATAGCGAAAAATTTCCCCTTTTTTATTTTTATAAATTAATTAGTACTTTTTTATCAAGCAATCATTTACTGTTGAATAAAAAGGCCATAGATTAGTTTTTCTAATTAAATAAAAAATTAACATTTGGAAAAAAAACTATTTTACAAAACCAATTATTTTTGCAAAAAATACATTTAAGGCGTTACATTTTAATACCTTTGTTGTTATCAAAACCTGTGCGTATATGTAAGGTACAAATATTTTGCTTAAATACTATGAAAGAAAATTTATGTTTATCCGAATAGTTATAATAATAACTTATTGATTTTGTAAAATCTGATTTCATATTTACTAACGAAAATCTTACACACAAACACAAATTATTATTCATAATATTAAAATATTCGTGTATATATGTATATCACATTTAATACATTTATATTGAACAATTTTCATATAATCATGATATTAATATTTTAAAGTGGTTTTTGCAAAAGCCAGTGAATCACTGATAAAACTTTTATGTAATTTATATATTTTAAAATAATTTTGAAATAAGTTAGATGGTTGGTTGGTTAGATTTTGTGGCGCAAGGTCCAAAACTGGACAAGCTGCTCCATGAAATAAGTCAGAAGCATGCAGAAATGTAATAAAGCTAACAATTGGCTTAGCTTTGTCAAAAGAACTGACTGTTTGTTATCCTATTTATAAAGTGATCACAGTTCTTTGGAATCATGTGGAGAGTTTGAAGTTTATAAATTCCAAATTCTTGCCTTTGATATATAAGGCACAATTTAATAATCATGCTGTACAAATAGAAAATAATTATGCTCTTATAACTTTGCCTTCTTAACAGAAACGCTACTCGTGTTTTTTTAAAATAACAACAAATAGCTGGTTCGTTATCTCTGAAATAACTGAAATCTGTTTGGAATTTAAGTACCTAATTCTGACAAAATCTTTTATTGGAAGTTCCCTATAATAGGACAGCGCTCTTCGGAATGAAAGATTCCGGGTTCGATTCCAACCACTGTAGAACAACTGGAGTTAGATATTATACCTCAACTTTTTGTATGTGTGACTGTCGAATGAAGATTAATTTAATGTTTCCTCTCCCACGAAATGTGAATACACATTATTTAGGAAAATTCTTCTCAGAAGTCGATTTCACAGTGGCATTAAAATGCCCAACAAACGGTCTTAGTTAGTTTAATAAATGACAACGCAGTATCAAAAATGCATAGAATATAGGCATCTCAATTGAGAGCAATTTCTTGCTCTGTCATACGATTTTTCTATTGCGAACAAAGTTATCTTCTAGTATGTAATTATCATGAAGAACAACGTGACTAGTGCTCTTTTGATCAGTTCTCCCATTTTTAAACAGAAAATTTATTTAATTATCCTTAACATAACATAATATAAAACAAATATGATTATCTATTACATTCGTCAAAATTTTATTATTTTTAGATTAAAATAATAGACATAAGAGACTGGATCAAGTTAAAGCATGTCTGACAGGAAGAAAGTCAAGAATTAACAAAATAATTACACTCCACTTGAGGAAATAGAATAATTTTACATTCGTTTCTACTGCTTGTTTTGACTCTGTCTTGTAATATTAGTATAAGTATGTTTCACATGAAAGCTGAATTAACGAATTAGTTTTAAAATATAACTTGTTCATGTTTTTCAGTCTTGTGACTTTGCCTTTTTCAAAACTTCATTTTGATGTCAATATAATTTTTCTTATTATAAAAAATATAACTTTCTTAACTTTATTTATATTTTTGACTCGTGAAAGATTGTTTCAAATTATTGATAAATCTTACAGGAAATTTTAGTAGCAATAAAATATTTTATGTGAGTGATATTCAAAAATCATGAAATGAATATATAATTACAAGTGTTGTATATAATCTTTAGTTAATTTGGATGCAAATGTACGTAAAAATAAAAGGTGTAAAAAAGTATTATGAATTTAATAATGACATGATAGTATGCAAAGTAATAAAATAAGTATCCTATTTTCAAAAGCTCAGGAATCCGTTCTTCCGCCACAGTTGGCAGAAAACAAACTAAAGTCTATTCATGTATAAAAGTATGTTTATTGGCATTATTCGGAAGATAAAAAAAGATTAAAGAGTGCACGAATATTAATTATTCACAAATAGTTAATGACTAAAAATACTTCAATAGTAACAGTAAAGTTATTATAACTACTAGGTAATATTGAAAAAATAAATTATAGAAGAAAAAATAAAAAAAAAAATTATCGTGTAAAATTATGAACTAAACTACAATTTCAATTGAATTACCATTATCGAGTCCATGTAATATTTATCCTCATAACGTGATGTAATAAAAAACTGAAGCAAACGCAAGAAAAAATTAATCATTAAATTGATGGAATAGAAAATAGATATCACTAATCATTGATAAAGTATAAATATGTAAATATGTTTTTTCTTTACATTAGATAAAAGTTTTTTTAAATGATTTTGAAAACGATTTAATTGAAAACTTGTACCATATTTAAATACACATTTTCAAATATACATATGAATTAATTTTGATTCTTTTATTTATTTTATTTAACAAGTGTATATACGTTTAATCTAAAAAAATTTTATTCAATTCGTAGCAATTTTAATATTAAAATTATTTCAACACATTGTATAATTTTAAGTTTTTTTTTAGAAATTTAGCATAGGAATGAATCTAAAATATACATTTTGAAACTAACTAGGTAAAAGAAATTTATGTTAAGCCAAAAACATGTCAGGGCAACTGAATAAAATTACAATAAAGAATTTTTCATTAAACCAAACATTAAATTTGAAAAGAATCTCATTCTACAATTAACTTACATTTAGATGTAATACACATTTTCATAGAGACAACATTTCATATTTATTGAAAATTTCACTCCATTTTTAATATTATTATTCATTTAGATTCAATTAATTCCTGCGAAAATCTTGAAACATACTCATTCAATTATGTGCATATACATTTCTAAATTTTTCTATAGAACTCTAATTATAACACTAGAAAATATAAAGCTTTAAATCCTACCTTTGTTTTATTTTGCAGAAAATTACATAATGACTAATACAGTTCATACTTTTGCTTTTCCTTGAATGTTCAACAATAATGAAATTTACTGAAACAAAACTTATGAAAGAAGCATTTCCTTGACAAGATGGTTACCCTATGAGCCTATAAGAAGAATATTTTAAAAATATTAATTAAAATTAAATAAATTTTGCATAAATTTAATGAATACTTTAAATTTTAAATGCAAAACAGTACATGTAACAAACGCTTACATATTCAAATTTTCTTTAAAATACGTGTTGATTTCTACATCATTAAAGCAAATAAAATAATATATTTTGAAAGATAATATTAAGTTTATAAAGTTGCATAAATGTACTTTTATCAAAAAAAAAAAATTTTTTTTTCTTTTTCTTTTGAGTAGGGAATAATATACAAACCCGTTACTGTCTTCTGTTAGGATTTGATTTATCATTACAATTTTTATAATAATCTTTTATAGTTATTCACATCATACTATAATTATTTACACATATTAATATACATAGTGTTAAAAACTTTATTTTTATGTACTTTTTTAATATGTAAAACTGAAAAGAAAATATTTTAAATATTAATAAATATTTTTTATAGCTACCGCGTATTTTACTACTGTTATTTTACTACAGAATTGCAGTAATTTTAAACTACATTCAAAACAGCTGTATGTAGATTAAATAAACATTATAAATATGTGTATTGTAGTGCAGTATATACATATGATTTATAATACACACCTATATATATAGTAAGCATCTTCTAGTCTGCGAAATTGAGTGACGTAGCTACCGTGGACTAGCGTATTTCATGAATCATGTATGAAGTTAGGGAAAAAAAGACTAAATCAACTAAAATTTGCATTTGAATAACCTAAAAAAAACCACACAGTTTTTAGTTGCTGCGTGTTATCAAGTGAACTTGCTACTTGAAGACTAATAGAATAATTAATTGATTTTTTAAATTTGTGCACAACTTTCTTTTCAGAAAATCAGTCAAAACTTTCCGTTTCAGCACTAAAATACCTTTTTTTGCATATGAGATTTCTCTTTTTTTTAAATTTAGAAATTGAGGATAATTTACATAAAGGATAATTAGTTATTTACTGCATAGGTATATAATTTAATCTATCCATTTTCCTTTAGTTTCAGAACTGATTCGTGAAGAATGATTTGAAAATATATTATTTGTAGAATTATTTTGAATAAATTTTAAATCTGATATAAGGGTCCCTCTGAAGTTTTGAGGTACACAGAAATATGAATTGATAGAAAAATTAGCTATTAGATTTGAAGATAAGAACTATGTCTTAGTAGATAATTTTTAAAGGCCAATTAAATATAATTTAGTAAATAGATTTTATACACAAAAAAATTTTTTAATTGATCTGAAATAATTATTTTGCTATGATTTTCTAAAATTTTAAAATAACGTAGTTTAAATGAATTAGATTGCATTCAACTTCTACAATTGGCATTTAATATTAAGGTTCATCTTATCCCGCAGATAGTTTACAAGATTTCAGATGTCACAATTCTCTTCAGGAAGATGTCAAATGTGACCCTAGGTATTGTGTCTGTCATTTGAAAAATTAATCATTGATGATCACTGCAACTACTGAATGATACTGAAAGAACTTAACACATCAGATTTTTCGACATACATATATTGTTTATGATGAATTTCAGGCGAAAAAGTAGTTTACTATTAGATACCTTATAATTTAACTGAGCACTAAAGTGAAAATCATGTCTTAATCAGTAAAGAAAATTTAGATAAACACCTAATAATCTCTAAAATATAATTGATTATAAAACTATCATATTCTTTTTTTAACTTGACAACAACATCATAACAGAAAAATATGAATTTTAAGGATGGTTCAATAATTACAATGGTGAAAAGATAGTAACATATGTTATTTTTCGCTGTCCGGTTTCTTCAAAATTACATAACAAGTCAATGATATTAATCGTGAAGAAATAGAAAGATTGATTTTAAACGTAAGGTTTCATTAACCGACAAATTCTTTCTTCTTATCTATAAATATCACACAGGATGCATAATTCTTTGATTCGATGAGATTGGAAAACACGTTTTATTATTGTATATTAATTAAATAATTAAGTTTTCCTAATCATCAAATTAATGATAATAAATAGAATACACTTAAAAATTCGAACATCATTCCAAAAATTAATTTTTAATAATATACTTATTTCAGCTTGTCTGTATAAATAATTTTAATTTCCTTTATTTTATATACTTTAGAAATAAAGTGTATTATTTTAATATCGAATTATATATTAATTATTTAGTAAATGTTTAAAATAAATATTTAATATAATTATTAATTTCGAAAATTAAGGATTTAAAAACCTCAAATAGTAAAATAAATTTTCCAGAAAAAATAATAATTTCCGTTAATTTTTAGTTTGTTTGATTTAATTTTTCTAGGAAATGATACATCACAATTTATATAACTGTGCATTAACATTTTGATTATTTTTCTTAGGCATTGAATTAAAAATATTATTGACATATTTCACATAAAATTTCTGAAAGAAATATCAAAAATATTATGAAAAATATTGAAAGTAAAAATTGCAGGATTAGAAACACGAGTTTTGTGTGATTTGTGTGTGATGAACAAAATAATGTTTGTTATCATATTACGTACAAAATAATTAACTCATTCATAAATGAAATAATAACAAAAATATGTAAATGATTTTATATGAGGAAACACACTTCAGGAATATTTTTTATTATATATTATTACAATATAATAAATTCATAAGATATCAACGTGTTTATGCATTATCAAATATTTCCTTTTATATAGTTTAATTTGCATTAGGAAAAATCCTTCTTCAAATGAATATTTTTAAGCATTTCAACAAAATTATGAAAAATGGTTACTATTAATACTTTGGTGTCATATTGCATGTTTAGGTCTGACAAAGTAACATTTTTTATTACTATAAAGGAAGCCAAAAATCATTCCCTTTTTGACAAAGATCTTTCTTGGCATAACTGTAAAGTAATTTCCTTCAAACTTATAATTTTTAAAACTTTAATTCATTTCCATGTTTTAAATTAATCTCTATAAATGCTCTTAAAAGTTGTCGTGAATTTAAAGACATCATTATGGATTCGAAAGAGTTATTGAGGAAAATTCAATAGGCATTCATTTTGAAAATTTAAATCCCAAAATATTGCATATAAAATATTAAACTACCTAAAAATTGTGGATTCAATTAAGCCAAGTTAAAAAACTTGGCTTAAATTGAATCCGCAATTTTTAGTTATGAATGTCTCAATGAATTATAGCTATCAAAGCAGTTCTCCCATCTGTTTCTTACAGAAAACTCTTACAACACATAATATGAATAATTGCTAATTCTATATAAATACATCAGACAAAATCCAATTTGAATATTAAGAATTAGCTCATCGAAATGATAATCCAGCTAATTTAAATGTATCCTTTATATTTAAATTATGCATAGTGAAATTGTATAGAAGAAAACGTTTCACTTTGGTTCTCTCTACTGTTAGATGTTAGTTTGATCGTATATTCTTTAAGTATTTAGTAATACTTCTAATACCAATATTAGTGTTAATAACTCACCCATACATCAATATTTGATGTGTATGTCAATATGTTTTGAATAAATATTTCAATTTGGAATTAACAGTATGTGTATGTAAGTGCATTATTTACTGGTTTACACACAAGCAAATAAAGAAAGTAAATAAATGTATAATTATAAATATTGATTAAATTCATTAATTAATTGCTTTCCTAAATAGAAATAAAAATCTAAAAAGACAATCTGACATCACTGTCTTTAAGTTATAGACAACAATTATTTTACTCAATGAAACAATACGGTGATTAAAATAATAAAATCTATTCACTAGCCTTTAATTTTACCATCACGTTATGATGGCAATATTATTGTCTTTATTCACAAAATTACTTTTAAATAATTTGCAACACCTAATAATTAAGTATTTATTTATATCACTAGAATACATTTTTGTGATTTAAAGCTCACTTATATACATAGACTATTAAAGTAAATATAAGAAAATGATATTTTATTTTGATAATTTAATATAAATAATAAGAAGTGCATTCAGATACAGTTTCTGTATTCATAGTTTATAAGTAATTTTAAGTCTTGGTTTATGAACATGAAATTTTTAAAATTAACAAGTGTTATAGAATATATTACAATTTTGTCGGACAATAATAAAGATAATATAATTGTTACTCTCATATCTGAATTTTTCATTAGAGTAAGTGTCTTCTACTACCATGAAAACTTAAGAACATAATGTGTGTGTGACTGTATTCACACATCTATATGTATAGAAATATATCTTTACATAAAATAATCACATTCATGAGAGACTTGATTTGTCAGTATTCTCTAAAGATGTCGGATAATGAATATTTCTTAAAAATTGCCAGAGAAAAACAATACAACAAATCAGTAAAATCAGTAAATTAGTAAAACATACAATTTATTCCTAGAATCGTAATACTTCAATTTGTATTCACATAGTGGTTAATCTAATAGCAAAAAACTGTTTTACTTTTAACACTTACTGAAATTTCTTTCATGGAGACATATTTTTCTGAATGCATATGTAAAAGGAAGAAATTTGTAAAACTACAATGTTGCAGTTAGATTCAAGCTTCACTTAAAACTCATATACTTGAATTTTACAAAGATATTGTTTCGCTTTTTTCTGGAAATATTAGGCTTGAATTTTTCACATATTGTTGGTGTAAAATGATATATACTGTTAAATAGAATAATTCTAAAAAATATAATAATACTTAAATATATCGTATTTTACCACTAACAATATCGTAAAGATAATTTCAGTTTTCTATAAAATTAGTATCTTGAGTTTACTATTTAAAGGCAATTTAAAATCATGAAGAACTGAAAATTGATGACAATAAACTTCCCTATTATTTTATAAAAAGACTTAATTTCTTAAATAAACAAGGAAGATTTTCATTTTATAAAAGAATGTATAATGTAAAATAAAATTTGTTTACAAAAAAACATTTTTATATTAATTTGAGTTATCATTTGGTAAAGCTCCACGTGGATATAATTGTTTTATACATATTTTAAAAATAGGAATTTTCTTTTTACATTAGAAAATAACTATCAGGATAATACATAAAGATGTGTTTAATTTTTTTACAAAACGGGTAAGAAAATTTAAAATTTTATTAATTTTAATTCAAATTAAAGTAGCTTTTTCAAAGACATCCTCTACAGTAACAATTTTCTTGTAAGATATGTTAACAGCTTTTAGTTATGGACACAGAAGTTGAAAATTTTCCCTTTAACTCAAGCAGAAGATTAATAGACCCACGGGTTTTCGTAACAATGTTTAGTCTCCTAAGAACTAGTACAATAAAGTGAAGACATGCTTCCGCAATGTTGATGTAGCAATAATGTGCTCTTGAAGAGTGGAATAAAAAAGCTATTTTAGATTACTTTAACTGTTTCCTTTCCGTTTTTGAATGAATCATATATTTAGAAGGGATACAAAAATGTCTAGACAATTTTGCCTAATGTTTTTCAGTTTTGTTGCATTGTAAAATCAATTATTTGTGAAAGTTTATTTTAATTTTTTTTAACTTGGAGGAAATTTAACAAAATTTAAGCTTAAGTATGCCTTATACATATGAATATTTCTATATTTTCCTTTAAATGTAGAATATCATTTCTAAAAATTTTTAAAATGTGAAAATCTAAAAGAAACAACTGTATTAATGAACCATAAAAATTTCTAAACATCTCTGCTATAAAAATATAAAATTTTGTGTGGAATTTATAAACTTCACAAATGAACAGGTTAAACAAACCTAATTTTGCTTTTCCATTCATTTTTTCTCCTCGTAATTGAATTTCTATTTCAAAATGTTAGAAGAAAGATTTGTATATAATCTGAGTTTTGTCCTCTATATTTTTAAGTGAAGTATGAAAATCACTTTTAAATTTATCGTGTTTAGGTACAAAATACAGTCCTAGGTTATCAGCATGCAAATGAAGTGCTTAAAATTATTTATATAAACGTATTGCATAAGATACAATGCAACCTAAGATATACAGCCTTAGCAAAGGCTTGTAGATTTATTTCATCGAAATAAATTCCTGAAACGCATAATGTTAATTATTAATATTTAATAAAATTTCACACATTTTAAATTTGAGTTGATATGAATCAAGTATGTAAAATAATGAAGTTTAAAATTACACATATTCCGAAATTTTGAATAAAATATCAAATCTGTTTCCAGAATGACAATCTATAGCTTGCACAAACCATGGGTGATTTAGGTGATCATTTATATTCATATTGATTTAAGGTGAAATCTTCTGATAAATAATAAAGTGAGATTGTAATTAATTCCATATTAAACTGCTGGAGGATACAAAATTTATTGACAATACCTTTAATAAATATACAAAAATGCATTAATGTTTTTGACTTTAATAACAATGTTATGTCAAGTTTGGAAAATAATATCACTGAAATTGTTAGAAGATTTTTAAATTTATTTAATTATTAAAATAAACAATTTGTTTCCCTGAAGCGTTTCAAAAATCCTGTAAATTGAGTACTTCTTAAAAATAAAAAATCAGATCTCTTCGTACACTTAAAGCAAAATTATCTTCAATTATATACAAATCAATAAAAAATATTTGTTGCTTTACATACTTCCTTTTTGCTACATCTTAGTGGGACTCTAATAAAAATTTATTGAAACTTTTTACTATTTAATTAACATTAAAAATAAGCTACAAAACAAAGCTTAAAATTTATGAATATTTAATAACTAATGCAAAATATTACCTAAAAAGAGCAATTTTTATGTTCACAAATGTTAGTATTCCATAAAATGGTTAATTACATTAACTTATTACAATACTCAAACTTTATTTTACACAGTAAATATTTTAATAATAATTATAAATGCATAAATAAAGCAAAATTCAACATATTTCAAAGAAATATAATTTTTCCTTATTATAAAAATTTAAAATTATAATTTTAACTCATATAAATTTTAAATAGATTGAAAAGTATTTTTAACTTAATAAAAAGATATTTAGTACACATAAAAATTAAAGAAAGGGTATTTAGTACGAACACAAAAAAATATGATAAACGAAATTAATTGAGCTTTTAATACAAAATAGATATATTCAAAATCTTTTATTATAACATGTTTATATTTTAAACCTTTATGCAAAAATAATGATTTTTATTTCATAAATTATTTATAATTATATCCTAGTACAGTATTTTTTCTATAGTAAGCAAAAATACAAAAAATTTATATCGTTTTTTTTTAAATAATACATAGCACAAGTCTTCAGAACTTGGATAAAAAATTGATTCCTATGTCAGCAGATTTTTAATAAATCACGAAAAACCTTTTAAATGGGAAACTTTATTTAATGTAAGATAATTTTCTCGTAAATAATTAAAAACTGGAGGCTGTGACGAATAGTTAGAAATTGATGCGTATTTTTTTTTTTTTTTTTTTTTTTTTTTTTTTAATATTTCATATAAAATGTTGCAGTCTCTTAAATGTAATCAATTTTTAAAAATACAAGTTCACTAATAAATGTATTTTTAGACATAAGCAATTTTGCTTTTTTGAAATGTTAGGAAGGAATAATTAATTGAGGTAATCTAAGCTAACAAAGAGAAAAGCTTAGTTAAAAGAACTAGTTGACATTTTAGTTTTTATAACTTTTATCTGTAACCTCTCTGTTCACTGCTAACTAAATCTGTCCACAATTTTCTAATGGTGTCATTAATTTATTCTTTCACCTCACATTATTTATTAATTTGATAATGCTTAAAGTTAAGCATACGTATCAAGTAAATGCTGAGCTCTTTATAGATAAAAATTGATATAAATTTTGATAAAAAAAAGTAGAAATTAAATGTCAAAATGAAGCCTACATCAAGCTTTCATTACATAAAAAAATGATTTTTTCTTCATTCTATAGCTTTTATAAAATCGTCTTTTATAAAATCGTCAAAATTTCCGTCTTCATTCTATAGCTTTTATAAAATACATACGTTTTCAATATAAGTGTACCTGAAAAACGTTATTAAAAAAGACAATTAAAGTGAAGTTATAGTTTTTACATCATTAGCAATAGATAAGGGCATTATATACTTTAAGTTTTTACTGTACACAATTTGTAAACAATAGTTTTAATACAAGCTATAGAATGTAATTCAATAACAAATTTATTCTTTAATGTGAACCATGAAAGTTATAGACTAATTTAAAACTTAAATTTCCGTGAAACTATTGCGGATTTCCTCAGTATCTAATTAAAAAGTTTGTTGATATATTATTAATATAAATTTTAAAAAATTGTCTGAATTTTAAAATACAACTTCCCAACAATTGGAGTACAATTGATACTAATAAATTTATTTTAGTTAAATACATTACGGTCATTTTTCGTAACACAAAATACCAATTTGAAAGTGAGTTACTATTCAAACACATTCTCTTCAGTTTTTTAAATTTTCTCTGAAACTGTTAGAAAAGTTTTTTGTACATATAAAAAAAAAATTGCGATTCCCCACCCCATTCTTTGACGCTCTAGTTAATTCACCTTCCGGAGTGAGACAGAGGACAAAATAATTCTTTTTTGTCGAGCTTATTTTAACGCTAACACCTTCGGTTCAACACTCGGTAAAACTGAAAGAAGAAAACCCTCAATAGAAATGAAGAGAAAAAAATTACTCCCTGGGACGAAAGGAGAGTCGATAAGATTCAACGAAAGAAATTTGCTAGTACGTCACCAAATGCTTATGAAAAAAGACAAGAATAGTTCTTAAAAGAAAGAACAGTGGAAAAAATAAGGCAGTCTTTAAATAAAAAAGATAATAGGATGTCCTCATCTTGGAAATAAGAGGCATAAATCACTTCCGGGTTACATTTATAAAATAATTTTGAAGACATTGATGAAGAGAAAAGCGAAAGTACATGCTAAAATAAAATTATTTCCATGAAATAAGAATTTTTGCTCATATTACAATACTGTACAATATTTTGAAATATAAGATAATAATTATTAAAAAAAATTTTGTCTCTATACATTAAAATCACTAATATATTTTGTAAAATTAACTGATTAGTAAAGCAAACTATTTCCGATATTTCCCTCTAATAGTTATAGGTAAAGATATATATTTCAGAGTTTCTTCTTATTTATAATTTTAACTACCTCAAAACTCATTAAAATAAAAAAAGAACTTTTAAAACAAATGGTTTTATATTTATAGCATGCATTAAAATAATTTTTACCAAGAGTGCAATTTACAAATTTTTGAATTTTGCTATTCCTCTAAATTTTAAAAATGCATGTATTATACAGCAAACTAATTAAATAGTATAGTTTGAACATTCCATTTTCGTTGTTTTTATTGAGATATTTTCCATATAGACACTGCTCATGACAATTGAAGGATATTGTAAGACTTTTTATGAAATAACGTTATAAGCAAATATTTTAGTATGAAGTGGAAGAAACAGTTCACAAATGTAAAGTTTTCTTAATTTCAAATTGCACAGCAGGAAATTTTGAGTTTTACTTTGAAGATAATGCCTCAGTGGCAGTGAATCTACTTAATGTCAGGCAAAGTGTAAAAAATTATTGACCTTCGGTTAAGAGCGTTGTTTTGATGAATGCGATGTCTCATCAAAGTCATTTGACCGTATCAAAAGCTTGGAGAGTTGCTGAGTGGATAAAGAGAGACAAATACATTCTGTAGAAACAGAAGCCATGGAAGTTTCACAAAGTATGATTTCAAAGATCTGGAACAGTTTCTCGGATACTGGAAATGCATGCCAAAGATCAGGGCAATGTCGTAGGCATGCAACAGTACCCAATGAAAAGCATTATTTAACCTAACGACTTGGAGACACTTAAATATGAAGGACACTTTTCTTTAACAACAACTTTACTCAGCTACTGGTACCACAGTTTCAAAATAAACTGTCAGAAACTCGCCTAAACGCAGTAGGGCCTTATGCTTGCTGACCAATGCTATGTGTCACGTTAACACCAAGACACCGTCGCGCCCTCAGGGAACAGAGCAGGTGAATTGCAGGATAAATTAATGGCGCAATATTCTTTCTCCTGATGTGAGTCCCATTTTCTCTTCATCCTGATAATAGGCATATTTTTATTTGAATTCCATGTGTAATTAGAAACAATCCTGCGTTTGTCAGATTTAGCGTTGGGGAAGTGATGGTCTCTGTAAGCATTTAAATCAATTGACAAACCAATCTCCTTATCATTTGAAATGGAGCTCTAACCAATCGTTGATATAGGAAAGAGATCCTTGTATCTATTGTATCCCCTTACGCTGCAGATATTGGAGATGACTTCATCTAATGGACAATATTGAAGGCTATATTGTGGATGATTCACTGCAACTTGGTGAATGATTTTCTTTTGAAGGAAAGAATCGTACGAATGAAATCGCCAACGAGTTCTCCAGGCATGAACCCAATAAAGCACAATTTAGACATTCTAGGCAGTTGCTGAAGGTCTACAGCCCCCACAAACTCTCCAAGAACTGGAAATGGCTCTTCTGAAGGAATGAGACAGAATATCTCAATAGCTTCATTGTCTCGATGCTTCTAAGATGTTCAGCTTTGTTTGGCCGTTTGGTAAAACAATACCCTCAATTAACAATTTTCTTTCAAGGAAAAAAAATTTTATATTTATTTTTTTCACATTCAAAACTTTTGTTTTTACCTTTTGTCGCCAAATGCTCAAAAGGACGCATTTTTTTCTACCAAAGAAATGTCATTTTTATCTTATAAGACCTAATACATCTGCCAATAATATATCAACCAATCAAGTGATTCTCCAGGTGCAAGATTAGCCCACAATCATAATATCCTTTAATTATTTGAAGCATATTTCAGATAAAATGAATCATTAATTCATTAAATTACAATATCAGAATTTTGAAGCGCTATAAACAACTCTTATTAGTTAATTATAATTAACTAATAAGAGTTGTTTATAGCGCTTATGTAATAATTGTTAAAATAAATTGTAATAATAAAAAAATTGTTAAAATAATCAATATATTTTCTTGTCTTCGTGCTGAAAAATGTCCTGTCTTTGTGCTGAGAATTCAGTTAATTAGTGTTTTTAGTTGACTTATTAAGTGATATCTAAATATAGTTATATGAAATAAAAAGAAGAAAATATTAATTTTAAATAACTAAAATATAAATTTTTTGAATTTTAAAGCAATTAATCATAATTATATCTTAACAGTCATACTGTAACTATCACTCATATGAAAATCTCGTCTTTTATTTTTTTTCTTTCAGTTGGTAATAGCATTTTTTTTTCATTTAATGAAAAACGATAGTTAAATTCAAAACATGGAAAATAATTAAACTTCTTTATCAACAATATTTTAATTGCTTTTTATTTAAATTTTCTTAAATCTTTGAGTTTTTATAAAATATGTTATTTTTGTGAATAAAAAACAATATTTTTGAAAAAGCAAATGATTTTTCAAAATTGTTTTACATTTTTATTAAAATATTGAGTTTGTGTGTGTGTGCAATTTTTTAGTAATTCCCTTTAAAGTTAAGTTGATCTGATTGTTATACACCAAAAAACTAAAATTAACATAAAATTGATAATGAAAGTTCCTTTAATATTAATTTGCATGTTTTGCATTGGTCAACTATCACTATTTAAAGTTTACAATATGCTTACAATGAATTGAAAATAAAATTTTTGTATAAGTAAAATACTAAATAATGTAAAAATACTGGATCAAAATTTAGAGCATTCCTCTGTACTGATTTGTAACTTCTTTATGTATCCCCACTCACAGAAAAAGGGAGATAAATTTATATAAACAGACTTTTCACTTTTAATTTAAAATAAAATAGATTGAATGAATTTTTTTTTATCCAGAACTATTAGACAACTCCTTGCTCACCTGTCTTTAAATAAAAATATAGGTCACTTCACACATAAACAAACCCGAATTCTAGCAAAGTAGACAGTATGCAATCGTTTTTTGATGGATTTCATTAAAAACTTTTTTGCAGACTTTTAAGACTCTTCTCGCTCCTTGGCAAAGGTCGCGTTCTTCCTCAGGTGAGCTGACAAGAGCACGCACATATACAAAATCCTTGTCTTAATTAGCAACGGTTCCAATTTTAGTTTGCAGGAAATCTTCATCTCGCGTAAACATTCACACAGGAGAAGGCCGATATAGAATGCGAATTCGAAATTTCTGTGGAAGTTCGCCTTGATTTGTGTGCCATAAATCGCTCATCCATCTCCAGCATAATGAAAGAGTTCCTTTGTGCATAAATTCTCTTCTTGTCAGACTTCATTTCGTTGTAAACTTGAGGAATAGCTCGAAAGATTTTGTAAAAGAATTAAATGAAAATAACTAAGATCATAAGTTTTTTTTCCCCCACTTCATTTATGGAATTAGAATGAATGGCCAAAGTTAAATAATATTTGCTTGTATTTAGAAATTTTATTAAAAAATGCAATTTATTTTTGTAATAAGTTCTTTACATATACAAAGATGCATTATACTTAGAAATACTTTGACATTTTGACTATTAATATGCATTATATTTGAAATAAAATGATTGAAATAGTGAGGTTATTCATTGAATTTAACTAATAATGTATATAAATTGAAACTTTCATTAGATGGAAGCTAGAAACCTGTATTTTCTGAAAATCTAGTGATGATTAAATATTTATTTTTTAGGAGAAAACGAATGTATTTGCTAATAATACAAAATTCAAATTTATGAAGCCTTTTAAAATATTAATGGAATTATATAGTTATTTTCCTATTTTATGAATTTACTTTCTACCTTTTTCTCGTAATATTTATATTGAAAATTTTGAAGGTTAGAAACAATAATATCGATTAGTATTAAATTTGTATAGTTTTCGATTAGATGAGAATAATATATAATTTTGGATTTCAAATGTTTTCATTTTTGTTGAAAAATAATGTTATATTATACTCAAATCTAAATTCAAAACCAAATATAATTTTAGATTACTTACTTTCTGTGAAATATTTAGAATGTTACTGGACAAGATTTCACAACGATAATGTAATATATTTCTTTTACAAAACTGTGTAATATAATTTCAATTAACGACCTTTTTTCGTTAATAAAAATGATATTACACAAATATTTTTGATCATTGCGTAATTTTATATTTATATTGTGTCTTAAATACACAAAACAATTTCTAACGCATTTAATTCAATGAATATGAGTGTCTGTTAAATGAAACTGGTTTTTCATGTATAATAGAGATGTAACGAAAGAGATAAAAAAATTAACATTTATTTTAATATTTTGTATTCATTGCTTCAACTTTATAATTTAACACAGTACACCATTTTAAATTATGTTATGCACTATATTAAAATGAATGGTTTTATGTGTAATTTCTTTGTGATTATCAAAACAAATTTCATAAGCGAGCCCTGGCATTTCCAAGAACATTCGGGTGAGGAACTTACTCCTTTTTGTTTCTGAACCTAGACTGAAACTGGGAACCAATAACTAATAATTCTTTTAGAAATAAATATAGAAAAAAGAGTGTAAGGAAACAGCTCACACTATTTAGTTGTATTTCCTTGTTACACACATTTTCTCATGAAAACTGAAATGGAATATTATTTCGAGCAACAGTAATTCTTTATGCCTAACATACATCGAAGTAATTACTTTAATGGTATGTGGCTGACAAATGACTCCACATCTTAATTTTCTTCAGACGTTAAGCCTCAACACTATTTCCAAAAATGACATCCCATCTACATAATTTACAACTCTGTATATTTCCATTGTGTATTTGCAATAGTGTTATGATTTTCCAAGTTAAATGATAAATCACCCATGAGTATGTTTGGAAAATATTTGAATCTTAGTTTCTGTCAGTTAAAAATATTTTATTTAAAGTAACAAGTATCAAATCTTATAGAATGGGTTGCAGAATATTATTAGGCATCTATGTCAGTTCTTTTATAATTTGTAACATTGCTTTCAATGTACCTCATGTCATTATGTTTAAATATTTCTCCATTATGGCTTTTTGTTTATCACACATTTTTATTTTTTATACAAAAGTTTTGTGCAAAATAATTAATTTTTGTTTCTTAAGAATCTCATTTTTTCATGAATGCTTAGTGATCATAGTCATTGTTATAAGTATACTAAAAAATAAAAATTTAGACCAGAATAATAAAAATTTGAAATTTTATCTTGTTATTTAAAACAATTTTCATGGATGGCAAATATTTTTATTATAAATAAATGAGGAAAAATATCTAACCTTTAATATTATGCAAATTTTTTTATAATTTAATATTTTATTTTGTTTTTTTTACTTTCTATTACTTTGCAGATTTTGACTTTTATTTTTAAAATGAATATAATCTTAATGGTTAGTAAAAAGTGTTTCCATTCATAACTTAATTTTTTAAAATGTTCCCATTAAAAAAGACTTTTATTGCTATAAAATAATTTGAAAGGGAAAATATAAAATATTTGATTACATTTTACCTTTCAGGATTAATTTATTATTTTATAATCGTTTTCTGCATAAAAAGGTTAATTATATCGGTTTTACAACTTAACCTAACGTTTGTAATTCATTCATTTACAATTTCCAGTTATACATTTTGCATAAAAGTAAAACATAATGTTATAAGTGAATTCCAAAACCGTGTGAACATCTTCACCTGATATTGTAATCGATTAAGATAACTGTTTTATTGAAGACTAGAACCAAACCAATTGGTGAAGAAAAAAATTTTAATTAGTAGTTTTCTTATTTTTTCACTATAATATAAAACTACTAATTAAAAATATATTTTTTATTTTTTATTACACCTATTTATCAATTTATAGGATTGGTAATATTTATTTTTTAGAATTATATGCATACACACACAATGAATAATAAGAAAATCAAATACTTGGCACTAGAATCATTAACACATACCCTTGGCACTAGAAGATTTTAAAGAATTTCTCTCAGTTTGTTACCAGAAAGAAAGATAAACTCCAATTCGTCCAAAGACAATAACATTTTTAACACTTAACATTCTCAAAGCAAAACACCAAAAAATAAAGAGGATCAATTTTTAGCCGTATGTTCTTCCAGAAAAAACAGAATGACTAACAGTTGTCTCGAAGAAAAATATTCAACTGACAGGAATTGCATCAAATCATTATTTAAACAATCATAAATTACATAAATATTTGGAAAAACTTTGAGAAAAACAGTCATATTTTCCTAGATAATGATATTAAAATTGAAACATATACATATCAGAAAAATATTTTTACTATTGTTAAGTAAAATTATTTGTATACTTATCACTTAAATAAATTAAAAGAAATAATTTTATCGAAATATGTAAATATTTTAAATATTTATGAGTAAATAATATCCTATTAGCATAAAGATAATTGCAATTTAACAATTAATAAAATAATGTTCCATCAAGTTTGAATAAGAATTCTGTTAGATACTTCGTTCATGAAAATCTTTTAAATCGATGGATTGATGGTCACTAAGATTCGTCACTTTTTGAGAGTCTTTTACGAAGTTGTGACGTTACACTTCGCAATTATTCGCGGTTATAGGCTGTTCAAATAAAAAAAATTTTCACATCTCTTTTAAAAATTTAGATAAGCATTATTGATGTAAGAGATAACCTTAGCTAATGACAATATGTTATTCCGAGGATAACGGGATGATATACAGGATACATCAATAATTTCCAGCAAGAGAATTTTAGATCATTTTTAAAGATTGTTATCAGGTTTTCGTTGTTCCATTTCGCTTAAATTTCTTTCTTAAGGATACTTTTGCATCGTGTTTTATCATTTATATATTTGAAAGACTTCAGATGTTCAATTGTATATATAAAAATATCAATATGTAAATCAACAATAAAAACGCTTAATTTCTAAAAAGTTAAAATATTTTTCCTTGAATTAAGAAAATATACTTTTTTTCTATAATAATACCCAAATATTTAATATTGAACAAACATTTTAGTGAGTAACCCTAGTGAATTCTTGTTTGTCATCAATTTAAAATAGATATTTCACATAATTAGGCTGATTAAACTAAAGGAAATTTTTTTAATTAATATATACAAGATAAAGCTCAGAGACAAAAATTAGTTACTTTATAATCAAAATACAGAAATAGTTTGGGAAAAGTATAAGAGGAGTCATGCCTATTTACTCAATAGAACATGGGGCTTCTTTTAAATTGGCACTTTGTATTACACAGTGCTTACTTCATAACCAATTTTAATTCATAATCTCTTGAAGTTAGTAAATAGTTTATAAAATATTGTATGCATGCTTGATCTACGAATTCTATGAATCAAACATAGTAATTCAATGAAGTTGATTTCAAAATTTCAAATAGTTTAATAAAAATTTTTGGAGAGCTATTAAAAATTTAAGTTTTCTAAGAACTAAAATGAGGTGATTTCGAAAGCCGTTTGGTTGAGATATGAAATTTCCTAATGCCATTTACATGTCCATTTAAATAGCACGAGGGCTTTTACCTTTCTGAAAATTAAATTACCTTCATATAGGCTATTATCTTCCTAAATAGGGAATTATAAATAGTTTGTTCACATAATAAATTTATTTCCATAAAGTAAAATTATGTAATGAAAGTTATATTACTGGAAATTTCAACAAATCTATTTAGTTTTTTTTAAACAATTTTTGAAATATCTAAATTGATTTCTAATTTTAAATACTTTTTCTTTTAGAAAGCTACATGTATTTGAAAAATCAATACATTTTATTTCATATTTAATATGCAATATAGAAATTTCTAATTTATTGGAAACCAACAGATCTGTGTATCTGTTGGAGCTATTGATATAATAATCATTTTCAAATTTATTTCTTTAATTTTTCCATCTTCTTCCCTAAAGCTGGGAATCTTCTAGAAAGTTCTTCATTCCTATAACATCGATATGCGATTTCCTTTCATAAGCCTTAAAATTTCCCTTCTTGTTCCCTCAAACTACTGATAACATGTACAGCAGACTGCATTATTTTCCATTTACATTGATTTATTGAAACGTTTGCTTTTACAATATAATTTTCTTTAAACAATACAAGTAAGGATGCTGCTAACATTGTGATAATATTGTATTTTTTAAATTTAGAATTTTTTTTAATAATAATAATAATATGGAAAATGTATATAATATGGATGTGGAAAAAATTAATATGGAAATAGTTATCTATAATAATAATAATAATTTGGAATAAAAAAAAATATGGAAAAAATTATATTTGCATTTTGTTAAAAAAGTAAATTACTGCAAACATTTAAGTCCGTTTTGTAAATAAAGCTATAGATAAACGACAGTAGTAACACTGAAAATGAGTATAATTTAAATTAGTAAAAGTAACACTGAAAATTAGTAAAATGTACAAATATATATATTTATGCTTTAAATTTCCAGACATAACGAAGATTTACTATATAACTACTTCACTACAAAATATCATAAACTAAGGAAATTATAAATACCTGCAATATCTGAGGGTAATTGAATGAGAAAAGTTCCAGTGTATCTTCCAAAATTTAAGAGAATAAAGTTATGTGATGAGGTGATAAATAATTGGATTCCATATTTAGAGTTTATTGCTATATCCGAAAAAGATTACAAAATAGCGTTAAAGAATTTAATATGATAACTACACGTCAAGCAACTAACTTCTTTTATTCAAGTCTGATGTTTTTAGTTAAACTAATTTATTAACACCAAATTCATTGACTAAGATTTTTAAAGGAAAAGATTTTAATAACTAACTATTGGCAAATGCAGTATTTTACATAAAAGGTATTTTCTTAATATTGTAAGTTTAAAACGGTAGTTTGTATTTTTAAGAGATCGTCATCAGAGTAGAGAGAGAGTTATTTAATTTTTCTAAAACGAATAGGACTTAACTTTCAAAAAAATGAGATGAATGCAAGAGGTTCATTGCATTCTTTACATGAATATTTTGAATGTAATAATCCTTATGAAAATTTTTTAACCAATAAATATTATTAAGTTTAAGTTATATATTTACATTGCCAGGGGTTTCTCGCAGTATTTATTTATATACTGATGCATCAGCAGTAAGTAAAAAATATTGGATCTATATAGATATTTCCATTTTTTTAAAGTTATAGATGATAAAAACATCACATAATTTTAATATTCATAATTTCATTGGAAGAAACGGCAGTTATACGTTTGACATTTTTTGATTATGGCGGGATATGAATTGTTATCAAATTCCCAATAAATCAAACGAATTATTTTCAAGTATTAATTATTAATTTGAAAATAAAAATCTTCTATTTTATATTGTTTACCACTATTAATATAAATAGCTTAAGCAAACAACAATTGATTCATTGTCCAAATATTAACAATATTTATGTCAAATATTAATAGCTTAATTTAATGTATTCGCTGTTTAATTTTAATTAATTTACCTTATTATTTTGAAAATTTTTAAAACTCCAGATATATTCAATGGAGTTCTTAGAAAGCAATCTCATAACTTTTATTTTTAAGCTAAATATTGGATTCTATAATATATTATGTGATACATACTACTTTAAGTAAAATGTAATGAAGTAAACTAGATGTGAAATTTCTATTTTCGTTTGTAAAATTTGCTTTTTTTTAAATAAATTTTCTAATAATTTAAAAAATGTATTAAAAAATAGTATGCAATGTTTGAATAAAATGTATTATCTAATTTGTATCGTAATTTAAAGTTATTTAATTTACATTATGAAGAGTAAGATTCTTGTATCTAATATAAAATATATTTCCGTTATATAAAGTTATAAATTTAGAAGAATAGTAACATATTAAATAATGTGCCATAACTCACAACATAAATGTCTTACATAAGAATTGTGAGTCGTAATTACTCTTGGAAACCTTGAACGATTTCATTTTGTTATTCTTAGCTCTAAAAGAATCGTGGATCATTAAAGTTAATTAAATTGCAAAACTTTCTCTAGTTATTTCCTTTGTTCTTAACAAAAAGTTAATTTCAGGGGTAATCACAGTAGTTTATTTTAAAGGGAAACTTAAGAAGCCATAAAATTTGCCGGCTAATTAGAGCCTCCAAATTTAACTTCAAATCTTTCCAGTATCTCAATGAGAGTATAATAAAATATATATGGAGAATATACATGTATTCATTGAAGGTTATGTATTTAATCTTGTTTCATTGTTTGAAAGATATTATTCAAATTAATACTCATTACAAGTTTTAAAAGTAATTTTATTTTATTTATAAATATGCATGTCTTTAGCTACATAGTTTTTAAGTTTACTCAAATGCGAATATTCATAAAATTTTTAACTAGTTATTGTTAAAAATTCTTACTCTCTCTTTGTAACACGCACAAAAATATTCTTGAATTCTTGAAGATCAGTATTTAATGATTGCAAAGAAAGTTAAATAACTTAAATTTAATAACAAAATTAATAGCATTTAATAGCAAATTTTCAAATCTAAACGTAAATATTTTATTTTTTATAATGTACAAACTAGTTAACTCTTCAAGAAATTCATTATTGTTTTCCGAATACATCTGAAAACAATAATGCGCTTCTTGAATAGATAATTAGTACGCAGAGGATTTATAAAAATTATATTTTTAAGTATGGAAGATGTGGTGATAGGAAATTTTCTGCATTATACATTCAAAATTTAATGATAAAGCAGACCATTTTAAAAAGCATAATTAATGTACAAATACTGTACCATAAGTACTAACACAGAGTGTCTTACCAAAACTATATAATCTCAGCACAAACAGATGTTTTGCTTTGAAACAAAAAGAAAATTCCCAAAGAATTTTACGACACATGTGTCATATATAGCATACAAAAAAACCTTTATTGTAAACATTGATGTTTACAATAAAGGTGTTTACAATACAATAGAAACATGCATGTGCGCGCCGTTAAATAACGTAAAGCCATCGTTTAAATCCGATTTAAAATATTGATTCTCTCGCAGCTATTTGTAATCTCAATACATTGATAGAACATTTGCAGTTATTTATTTTACAATATGCCAATGAATGTCGCAACGTGCATGATAGACATTTCAAACATATTTTTATATAAGCTGGTGCAAATACCGATATCCATATTTCCACTACAATAAATTTTCCTACCCAGTACTACATACATTTTTATAGCATTTACTCAAAACCTATGGGTTATAGAAACAAACATTTTTTTAACACTTTCAAAACGAATAATCCAGTTATTCAGACTTTATACGATTTTGATGAGATAGATTATAAACAGAAAATTGTGGCTGAAAGCGAATAGACACAAGTGCTACATAACAATTAAAATTTCAATATGAAGATAATTTTCTTTTCTCTTATTGTAGCTTACATTTTATGAAATAGTCAAAAAATTATCTGAAAATTAGTTTATATTGTTGTATAAAAACTAGTATTCATATCAAGTCTCGCTAATATATTTACAACATAATAGTACATACCAAATATAAAAATTTTTAAATTTTCAAGAAATTGATATAAAAAATTATTAATTATATAACTATAGGAAATATATTTTCGAGCATTATTTTCTAATTCAAAATTTTCATTTTGTTTCTTGTTCAAGGCAACTTGATAAATATATTAAAAAATTGTTTTTTAAGTATTTGAAGACTCGAAGAAAATAATTTTTTAAATTATTCTTTTTTACAAAATGCAAGATTTTGTTTAATTTTCAAAAAAGTACATAGATTATTAAAAATTTACTGTATATAAATTATGTACACACAAACAATTTATTTTATATGTTAAATTAGCAATAGCTTAATTCGATAAGATTACAGTATTTTTTAGCTTTTGTAAAAATTTTCAAACTTTTCTATAAATTCAAACATTTTAAAAGCATAATTATTAGTTAATTAAAGAGCTTTACCTATTTTGCTTTGATAAATTGAAAACTTTTTTTAATTAACAATAATACTTCTCACAAAGTAAATATCAATTTCTTTTGAGCAATATAAGTGTAACTTAGCATTTGACATAATTAGAGTGGAATGTTTTTGAAAACATGTTTTGAAGACAAAGATAAATTTGACTAAACATTTTGAAAAGAACGTATGTTTAAAACGAGTATGTTGCTTTCTTTAAGCTCTTTAAATTCTTGATCTGCTATAAGCATAGACAATTTTTAAATAACTAAACTGCTTTGAAGCGTTTGATCTTCTGGATTTCTACGCGGTTTATAGGAGGTTAACGAGGAATTAAATTATAAAGAAGTGCTGACAAGAGCTAAATTCATTGAATCACTTTTCCCAGTTTAACCACAAATTTCAAACTGTCTTTTCATTTCTACAAACCACGATACAAGCCAAAACATTTCTTGGCGAGTTTAATACAATGAAAGTGTGAATGGGGTAACAACCATGCAAACACCGGTGAATAGCAAAGAGTAAAAATAGGATTGTAAAGAAATAAGTACACATTCTTTTTTATGCTCATAGCTTCTAAAAGTGAACATTTTTTTCTTAGCATTAAAATTTTTTTCACAGTTGTATGAAATAAAAAAATATTCAGATGACGCGTGTTTATTTGTGAGCAGGTAGAGATATTTCGGCGTCAACAGGCACTCAGCAGAATACGGAGGCGGTGGTAATTTTTGGAAAAGCCTACACGTGTCAAATGATGGTCTTGTGTATTGTAATTTAAAAACAAATATTATGCCTCTAAAACAGGAAATAAAGTGACTAAGCAACTGTCTCTTTTCTTTATAAACAGATATTTTATAGAATAAAGAATACATGATTATGGAAACATTTAAATAATATTTATTCGATAATAAATAAAATTATTCATAAAATTGAGTAATAATAAATTTTCTTATTTTATCCGCCTTTGAACTAAAACATTCAGTGAATGTATCACATTATCTCACAAATATCTCATACTGCTTGATTTCCAGTAAAAAAAACCTTCATTTTAATTATTGCATTTAATATTCACTCTGCAAAAATTTTTAAGAAAATTTCATTATATACTTTTATAATTTAAAAGTTATATATAAAATTTTTTTCAACATTATAATGTTCTTAAATATAATATTGAAATAACGCAACGCATTAAATGTGATTCAAATTTATAAAATAATTTAAATTTTTAACAAATAAGCTATTTTACTGACAACTTTTTGTACATTTACATTAATAAACGCATTTTCTATTATTTCCCACATTTATGAGAAAGCAATTTTTATCATTTATTTCTCTAATAAAAAATAATGATTAACATATGTGTATAAAACAGTTATATACCATTTCTAGGCAACTGCAATTGGATGAACTAACTTAGTATTGAAAATTTAAAGCACGCTGGGCTTGACGAATTACTAAACAGATCTAAAATTTATGACTTTCATGGACAATAAAATTACTTTCCTGACCTAAAAATCTCAGATTTAAAGTCTATTTTGAGCTCATTTTTTTCTTTTTTGCGCATTCTTTCACTTTCCGGTAAGATAATTTGTTTTTTCTTAAAACATAGTTCTTGTGGATGGGCAACATTTTAAAACACATTCAGTCACATAATTATTCACTTTTAACGTCCAGGGGTGGAGTCATCCCCTAAACTGGTACCTATTTCGTGGGGAAAAGAGATTTCTACCGTTTTGAAAAGTAAATAACAGTATGCGTCTGCAGGAGGGAACTTTTAAATGCCTTGTTTCTCACTTAACCAATAAATTTCTCAATAAGCAGGAAATGTTGTGACACATTATTATTAATATTAGGCCTCTTTTTCGTCCCTCTGCCATAGCCTCCCACCTCCCTTCGCACAGAGGGGCAAAGTGAATAAAAATAGTCCTTGGAGACAGCTGAGTGAGAAATCTTCTGATTTTTTGTGCAGAGGGAAAAAGACTTCTTCTAGAATTAAGACTCAGCGGTAACTGCTACTGAATGGCAGATTTATTTCGGACGTGAAACGACTTAGAACAGGTATGCTACGTGTAAATTACACGCACTTACCAAGATCGGTTTGAAAGAACTTATAATGGAGAGGAGGAGCTCGTATCTTTGAAACTTCTAATTTTAATCATCCTGTCAGAAATATAATTGCAGATTAGCATGACAATAACCCTTGTTAAATTTAATGCTATATGTGCATCATCACGGACTTCCGAGGACCCTTATGACTGGGATTTTAGAAAGAAAGAAAAATTTTGAAGAAAATTAATCATGATTGTGTTGAGGTATAAAAAACTTCAACTTTAAATTGATTTCCAAGAAAAACTAACACATGTACAAACATTTATTTCTACCAATCTTATTTATTTATTGAACATTTTTCAATATTATAATATTAACTGTAAAATTTAGCGACTAAAGTGCAATGAGCATAAAACATTATTTAGATTAATAACTTATAATAAAATTATCGTTTTGATCTTGAATATTCAAATGTATGCAATGAAATTTTATTAAAAAAAATTAAAAAATTGATAAAATAAATAAATTCCAAAACATTTTATTTTTATAATGTGCATAATTTGAAAATACTTTTTTTATTTTAAAACACTATAAGGAAAAATAAGCATTTTAAGGCAAAATGTATTATGCAAGTGATAAAAACATTTATTATTTTCAATTACTAAAGATTTTTTAATAATTAATTCGTTAAAAAAATATTAATATTCATATATCAGTAAATGTTTTAATGAATATATTGAATATTAAATCTCTTTCATATATAATTTAAAATGCGTCTTTCTACATTACATTTAACTATTTATTAAATAATACATAAAATCATTTAACTTTGTATGTAGTACATGTATTCTAATTATCAACTTATAAGTTGTTTAAATAATCTTATTCAAATTGGTATGTGACTATTACATCATAAAAACTTATATCTAACTTACTTAGCAAAAAATACTGTTCAAATAATAAGAATTGTATTAAATTTTAAATTCTCATCTCAATAGAACCCGCAAAATGCAGTGGTTTGTATTTTTATATCTGAGAATAAATACAGATTATTATGATATGCAATTTGAAGAGAAATTACTGCTCTGAAAAGTCAAGTATACAAAAAGTCAAATTTACATCCCTATCGAAACACGATACCTAGAAATTCAATTAAGCATGAATTATTAAAATTATTTTTTTAATATGTAAAATTACTCTCCTCCACACACACAAGCCAAATACTTAAGAATAAAACAAAACATTGCAGAAAATTAGAAAACTTATTCATGATACAAAATGGGAATGCAAAACCTCACCGAATCTCATCTGAAAGTAAACATTTTAGACTGATATCACAATGAAATTTTTGCCTAGAGCATGATGATTTCACTTCAAAATGTATGATTTTCAGTGATATTCTGGAAAATATTGCTTGTGTTTTGTGTTCTACAATTATTACATGTATTTTATCGAATTGCAAAGCAAATTTTGATTCAAGAGTGGCTATACCTTTGACCTTATCAAACGCATTCCAGTTTACATGTTGAGTACATTATTTTAGAAGAATTATTCTTTATCAGATAGAAAAAAAGGACAAAGAAACTCACAACTTAAGTTTACATTTCCTTACAGTACAATTTTTTGAGTGTAGGAATAACAGTTATTGTTTTCTCAATGTCAGCAGCAATCTTTGATGTCGTACATGCGCAGGTAATTCTTGGATTTTATATGACTACTGTGGAAACACATGAATGGTCATATATCTTTTAAATTCGGACATTGGTCTTGAAATAACTTGGTATTGTTTCTATAAATGATGTTCATAAGATGATGACTGTTCAAAAATCGAGTTATTTATAGTAGATTGTCTAGCTACAAACTATCTACCAGTATATGTGCTCAAAATCTTTGATTCTTTTTTTGGAAGCAACATATTGTCTTGAAAATAAGTTATGACTTGGTTCTAAATATCATTTATCAGAATTTTAAATTGCATTTCTTTTAATCTCAACAATTTAAGTTTCTTAAAGGACTCCCTTTTATGAATATCTATCAAAATGAAACTGCGACAGGCAGTTACACAATCAATTATTTGCATATTTTCATATATCCCTATAATGAATTTCAGTTTCACAAATTAAGCCACGTTACTTTTATAATTACATCATAATATATATAAAGCATTAAAATAAAAAGTTACAAGTTAAAAATTCCAATACTTGAAAATAGTGTGACAAAGGTGATATAACTTTTCATCCCATAAAAAATATATTTATTTATGGAAACAATTCCTAAATAATTTTTTTATTAATATTAAAGAAAAAAGTTTTAGCTTCATAAGAAAGATCTGGTTTAAGTATTTTATGTTACTGTAAACTAAGGAACCATGAAGTTCTGATTATTTTAAGAAACTGCAAAAAAAGAAATGTTCGTTTCTAAAACACAAAATTAAACAATGAAGGCAAATTCTTTTGTGCAATATTTCAAACTACCTATTCAAACATTTAAGCTGAAAGATTTTACGCATTAAAGTTTCGAAAAATCATGCTCTTAATATTGATGACGCAAAAACTTTAATGCCAGATTTTTTTAATTAAAAATATAATGAATTATAGCTATTTAGCACTTCTTTCTTGTTTTTCTCACTTTATTCTACTTTCACAATAGAACATCCATTGACTGTGCACTTTTTCAATTTTCTACTCGAAACAAAACTTTTCAAATTACTTTTACTTCAAAAAATAATTCTATTAATTAATTTAATATATCTTTTACATGAATTACTACTGTAACATTATGCGCTGTTTTCATGACACAAACAATTGTTTTTATAAGAAAACAATTATCTATTATATCATTAATATTGCGCGATCAATATTTATAAACAATGCAATGGATATTTTTTAATCAATGAATTGTTAAAATTCTCTAATTACACTTTTAAAAACACTTAGTGGAGATGATAAAGCTTAAGATAATGCAGGCGCTACTATTAGAGGCGTGTAAGTTTGTCTTTATAGAAAAGATAAATAAATTATATTAATGCAATAGAGAAAAAGCTCTTAAAAACACATTAAAACACTACAGCTGAAAAGTGATTCTATTCATCTGTATGTCAAATTTAGAAAAAGTATAAAATATTATTAAAATCTTGGTCTTCAAAAGCTTAATATTTTTATCCGAGTCACATGTACTCTCAAGAAAAACTCCGTTAGAATATCTAAACAAAATAAAATATGATTGTATTTCATATCCGAATATTTGGCCCCAGGTGACTTGGTTGGTTAGGAAGTCGTTCTTATTATAAGAACGTAGTGAGTTCTAAGCTGAAGACTAGTCTTGTTCACTAAAGGTGGCTAGCATGTTAATATCCGCCAATGTGATGGCAATATCATCCAATGAAATGATACGTTTGGGAGTCGTATGTCACACGTCTGGGGGTGTTCTGCTTGGTCGCTCTTTCAAAATTACAAAGATTTAGCCACTTTCTCGGGGCTACAGGGACTCACCCACTGGGTGCTTTACTAGATAAGGTTTCCGCCTCTTTTAGTGCTGAGAGGTAGAAATCGTAACTGCCGGACGTTACATAATACAACATACCTTAACCTACCCATCATACTTGCTCATAATCATACTTGCTCTGTTTTACACAATAAAAAATCAACTCTATTTACCAGAGGGCATTTGATTATGGTTTAATAATCGTAATGCAATATTAGACATTTTTATATTCAAACAATTTTATAATTTAATTTTTTAATGATTAAAATAAATTATTATTTTCCGAATTTCTTAGAGACACTAATTGAAAATGTTTTCTAGTTTTTTAATATTATTTTATTTTGTGGAAAACTTCTGCTTTACCTCATATAATCAGAAAGTTTTCATTTATTTTCATATAATTCATATAATTTTTCTATAAAGACTTATTACTTGTAACATTAATAACTAAATCTGCAGCAACTCATTTTGATATATTAATAATAGAATGCAATGATTTTACCTGATATAATCTCTTATAAGAATTATTCATAAGTGCATAAAACATTTACCATATTTGAATATTGCAATTCTAACCTCTATGCTTAGATGAAAATTAAAACAATATGTCTTTCAGATCTTGCTTTCAAAAATTCAGTTATGTACGACAGTTTATTTTTTTATCTCTTTGTATTATTTAGTTGGTAAACAATTAGTATTAAGACATATCTGATAAACATCTGTAAATGCAGGAAAAGCAGTAAAAGTATGCATAAACTTTGTTTAGCTATCAATAAAGGATAACACAACCTCTCTTTTATAACAGATTCCACTTCTTATATTTGACTAAAATACAAGTCAAAAAGAAAAACTTATTAAAACTTTTTTTTTATTTTTGAGTAGTTTTTTTCAAGTAAATAAATTATAAAATCAAATATACTTAGCCATTCACATTTCAGTTACACATTATATACATATCATGTATATAATGTGTGACTGAAAAAGAAAAAAATAGTAAGTATAAGAAAAAAAATGAAGCAGCACCATCTTACAGGATTTGTATGAACTTTTTCCCCATATTTCCAGAGAATATAGATATTTTTACAGAAATTAGTTTTTTTTAAACAATTAGAATAGTTTTAATTTCTAACACTTCAACGGTAGAAATAAAAGTAATTTATTTGTGCTCTCAATATTTATTAATTATTTCATAATAATATACAACAACTTTTCATAAAAATTAAATAATGCCTGTTTCTTCAAAATCTTTTGTATTCCCTATGTTGTTTTTCCGTGATAATCGTTGAAATTTTCATAAGTATTTAGTTAAAATATATTTGTAACTATATATACGATGCTATAAATACACAAGACTTTTTCAAAAACTGACATTATTATATGAAATAAATCAGTTTTTATTTTCTTGCAAAGAAAAGTTTAGTAAAATTCATATTGTAAGAATAATTTATTCTGACATTATTTAACATTATATGTATAAAATGCAAAGATTTCCTGAATAAATATGAAAAACCGTGTTCTCAAAAGCTAAATACTTATATTTTTCGCTCTGTTAAGGGAAAAGAACATTTTTGGACTCAATTTAACCATTTTTGGTTTTGATTGCCACTTCTAACATGAAAATTGCTTCTTAATTTTCATTTTGCAGAATCATATTTACCCTGAATATATAGAAAAATTTTCAACTTAGAAAATTGCATTGCGTTTCATGAGAGAAGTATCAGGCCAGATCAATTGTTATATAACGTACAGCACGATAGTTTCCAGAATAATATTTAAATTCAGTTATCAATTGTTTTATCCTGATATTTTTAAGAAATTGGATAATCCTAACATTGAACAATGTTATTACTTTGTCATCAATACAATTAACAAAGACTCAATTTGGGACATTTAGCCATAAATTGTACCTGTTTCATGAAATGCATGGTTCATGAAATAAGTTTCCATGCAGTATAAGAATATTACTTTTCGTACTTTTATTCAAAGTAATTGAAATAAACATGCGTAAATTAGGCAACAAATTTTTAAATAATTTGTGCATTCCATTACGTCACCTTAATTTGTCAAATTATTCAACAATAATTGCTTCTTAATGAATTACATTTTCTGGAAGTTTTTCAATGTATCCCATGTACTACTCCCAAACGAAAACTAATTGCAATGCATGTAGTCGTTTAAGCTATCCAATGCTTTTAGTCAGAAAAATTAATCATAATCTCTCCCGTATGCTTGGTCTATAAAAAAAAAGAAATATTGTAAGCAAACTTAATTGCTATTGAGTGTCATTTGTGATCAATTTAGTTTGAAATGGGCTCTGCAACAGCATTAAATGGAGATAAAAATACAAAAAAAGGATTTTAACTCACAAATAAAGAATTATTTATAAGACCATGTGATGTTTTTAAATAAAATAAATATTTCAAAATTAAAATATTTACTAAAAGGAAAATAAAAGTGGATTGGATTTGAAAACAGTGAATATATCCCTTTTAAGTGAAATGAATGTGTACACACATATTTTGTAACGCACGTATTTCTACTAAAATGAAGAAAGCCATGTTAACTATACTAAAAGAAAAGTCAAGTCAGTTTAACTCGTGGATTGCTAAAATGATAAAATACTTTTATTTATTTATTTATATTTAAGTAATTATTTTTATGCATTATGTTTAAGATTGTGAAATCATTCATAAGATGATGAAAGGTCTGACAAATGTCGTTATATCAGTAGTTCTAGATAAATAAACTTATGTGTAAGAAGTATTACAAATCTTAGCCCAACTTTTCGTTTAATCTCTTCTAAGAAATCTCCCTTCTGAGCAAAAAAACAAAAACAATATCAACCATCTTCTGGGAAAAAGAAACAAACAACATCTCTCCCTAGAAGCATAGATACAAATATAAAACATATTCAAAAGTAGACCACTTCTCTGTTCGAATGCAGTTGGATAAACCGTGGATGCTGAAAAGAGAGAGATTTAAAAAAAAAGAAAGAGCCAGGAAGCAAAGCGCCAGATAAGTGTGTAGTTAACGATGCCTTTTGATTTATTACACATCTAAGTCTAGAAACTCCGGTAAGAACAAGAAAATGTCATATGCCAACGGGACATGAAAGAATTCCTAACTTTGGAGAAGAGAGGAAAAAGAAAGCAGAAGAAAAATAACAGAAAGTGATTTTCTCACATAATAGATAGTAGGAAAAAATATAGGAGTGTCAAATAGAAAGGAAAACGTGCCAAGAAATAACTTATCCAAAGTGTGGTGTCTAGAAATAGGCAATTACCGGTAGAAATGATTCACACATTTAAAAGATGTGACATAAGCTCGATTTAATTGTTGATTAAAATTAGTAAATGTAAACACAAAACATACTATTCACATAGGTTTATCCCATAAAATAGTAAAAACAATTATTTAAGACATTGATAATTAATTGGTTACTGAAGAAATATCTAAAAATCTAACAATTTTATCAATTTTACGTTTTTACAATTTTGTTTTGATTTTACAAATAAATAAAATTTATTATTTAATATTAATCTTAATTTCGACACTCTTTTAAATTTTATTACATGTTTACAATAAATTTAAATTTACCAACTTTAAATACTTAATAACTTTAATACTAACTTTTTAAAATGCAAAATTAATCAAATTACTCAAAAAATGTTGTATGGTTTTAAATATTTCGTTATATAATAAATTATTAACTAATTTCGCATGCAAAAACTGAAATCAGTGACATGACTGCCTATATGAAAGTCAAAGCTTACAGTACACTATCTGTTTTCATGAACGAGGACCCTGGAGTGTGAAGCATATACTCCGGAAAGGTTGTCAGCCTAACGCGAAATCCCATTATTTAGGTCCCCAACATGCTCCGTTTTATCGGACCTACTGAAGGGATAAGAGGTTGAGTCGAGCTTGCCCACGCTAAGGAACGAACCTGTGTCAAGGGAGTCTTAAGCGTTAACACAACACCACCGAGCTTTAGGTACGCATATAAAAAATGCCTTTATATTTGATGAGATTCTGTAAATAATTACGTCGTCAATACATAAGGAATTCTGCTTATGATTATATAATCGATATTCTGCACTATTATTAGTAATTTTCCCAAATGAAATATGCTTTAAATTATTTATGGAATTTATATCCCTTTACTTCAACCACCAATTATATATATATAATTTCTTTAGATTGGTTTTATTTATAAAGTATTACATCTGAGTAATGTAATTATCGCCAAATTTAGAAAATCAAAAACATCAATCTTTTTATAAAGCTTTTATTAAATCATTAATTTTAGCAATATTCTAATCATGGGTACCTTATTTTTAACATTCTAGGTTTATTTTATTACATAACATGTAATAAAATAAACATCATATATTTTTTAAAAGTGAAACAAAAGTATTGGAATTCCCCATATAAGTATTATAGGGACTGTTAAAAAGTATATAAAAGCCTGAGGTCAGAGTAATTCTTAGTCATTGTAGTGGATTAGGCGATATAAATAGCCTTCCTAAAATCTTTCTCTTTTAATTTTTTTGAAGTTGTATGGGAATAAAGTATTTCTAACGTTATTAATTATTTCCTAATCAATTAATCATTTGAGCTCATTTGTGATTTTAATCTACTTTTGATAATGGAAACATGTCACTGAAAATCTTTCTCGTGTAGTTATTAACAATTTTACTATTCCACAAAAATTTAATTAATCAAGAAAATGTTACGCAAATTCAACTTTTTTGCAAATAAAATTATCTCTAAAAGAGATCTTCAATGAATAAAAACTGCTATTTCTTTAGATATGTATAAGGAGTGATTCTTAACGTGGTGTTCGATGTTCTGATTCAATTTTAACCGCAAATATCTGATATTGATGGTAACATTGCTCCAAGATTCATGCTTGAGTGAGTACATCAAAATTTGAAACAAGACATGATGCCAGATTGAAAAAAGTGGGTAGGACCAGCTGTACAATCATCATTCAATGTATAAACCATAGGAATGTAATGATTAAATGAGTTGTAAAGAATATTTCTAAAACGGCAGTTGTCAGTGTTAGGACGATATTGATTGAATTAGAGCAATGCATAATGAGGGGGGGGGGGAATAACTTGTATTATTGTACATGTTTCACCATTAGCAATTATTCAAAAATATGTATAACAAATTAAATTTGAGATTTCACTAAAACATGCAAATACAGTTATCGGGAAATTTCAATTTCATTTAATACTATAGCTCACAAAAAAAAGGTTTCTTATATTTTTATCTGAAAACTATGAAAGATACATAGTGATAAAAATGAAATATAATGATAAAGGTACAAAATTATAAAAATACACCGAAAAAGAATATTCAGCCCATACATTTTCATGAGTCAAAAAAGGATTATTTAAAAAGAATTGGATAGAAAACAAATAACCAAACGATATATTTCAATACAAAATTTTATGAAAAGTAGGTGGACTTTGATGAGTTATAACTAAAAGATAATTCAAAACATTTTTTATTCTTGGCATCAATCATGTAACCAATTTTCCAATTTTTAATATGGTGATAACTGAAATATAGATTTTTCACTTAAAGCAACTAAAAAGTACATAAAATACATTAATTTAAATTGGGAAATATTAGGTTGGGGAAAAAGAAATTCATTATTTTTACTTGAACTTTTTGTAACTTCTTTTAGATTCGCTTTGTAAAAATGTTTAAAAGAGTTTTCATGTAGATTTTTAGGTCTTTTGCGAAGCTACGACTGCTGACATGCTGTCAAGTTTGATGATTTTTGATATTTCATGGATATTCTCGACGATGTTGTATCTATGCGAGGTGCACCTTTAGCATCCAAATAACCAAACGGAATTGATGAAAACAAAATTGTGCGTAACTGGTTGTTACAGTCATATATAGGACGATAAACACCTTTCACAATTTTAGTCACCTGGTTAGTATTTTCAGCATTATAAAAGAAAAACTAAAATGTATCGAATATTCTGTCTGTTGTCTTCTATTTTTAAAACCTTGTACTCATAACTGAATTAATCAAACAAAAAACTGCAAGAGAATATTTTAGTGTCAAATGTCACCTTTCCAATGAGCATAAATTTGAAATTGTTTGATAGATACCTCACGAGATAGTGATCACTACAGACGTCTACCGAAAAAATAATGGATAACTTTTTCCCCAATCCAATATATAATTTTGTATTACTCAACATCGATTTGTAACTCGAAGCATTTCCAAATCAGAAACGGTCAATAAAATTAAGTCATTATATAAAAAATTGAGTATTCTGATGATGAAAACAGTATTTATACAATGAAGCTTGTTACGTTTCATTATAGTTGTTCTCTTCAGGAAAACAATTTATTCTTTAATCTGTTCCAAAACTTTGAGGATGCTCTTCAATGAAATTCTGAAATCCTTAAATCTCCGAACAAATATAGCAGAAACTTTTCATGAAATTTTTGATTAAAATTCTCAAAATAAAAACACATAAACATTTTCCCCAGATATATTAATATGTTTAGAATTTTATTTTCTATTTAAAAAAGAAATTTTGTTTGCTAGATTAAAAATGATTCAAAAGATTTTCTCAATTTGGATTTTGTTTTATTTTATAATATTTGTTTTTTTTCATCGTACAATAAATTAATTATAATGATAAATAATAGTAAAAATTGTATTTTCTAAATATTAGAAAAAATGAAAATGCACGATTTTATAGAATTAATAATTTTTTATTTGGGATCAAAATAACTAATATTTATTAATTTAATTCACAATTTCTCTGTAACAAATGTATGAAAAGCTGAATATCAGAGAAACAATTTTTTCTCTGATATTCAGCTTTTTTATTAAAAATTATTCTCTATTTTTGCATTATTTATTTTTATGCAAGATTAGACAATACTACTTATTTTAACAGAAATAATAGCACCATTTTAAATTTAAGTGAATCTAATATTTCATGACTATACACAAATTTAAAAAATGTGTATTTTTATTTAATAACATTTTTACATTATTTTAAATGGATAAACAGTAAATTAAACAAGTTTATGTTAATATAATATTTTTTAATATTGACAAATTCTCTTGAATATGAATTAAAATCTCCCATTATGTTAAGAAATGTAAGAATTTAAACTGGTACTATCATTTTATTACTTATATAATAAGTTATCTATTACTTAATTATTTTTATCTCTACAAAGTAAATACTGAATTTTTTTTTTGGAAATTTCTTTCATATAAAAAAAAATCCTCATTTTTGTCAAATTGTGAAATCTCTTTCAAGACAGAATTCTTAGAACATATGGAGATTTATGTGCACCGCAGCATCTTCAGGTTGGACAAATAGCTGATGAGATAGGTTGTCGAGATGAATCGACATTAATTTTCTTTTCCTTCTCAAACTCCCTGAACTCCTTTTTACCCTAGCCCTCGTAAGACTGGGAGTGGGTCAACGACACTTTCGAGACCAAAATAAAAGGCACGAGAGAGGTGTAAATAGGCAGTAAGGTGCAGATGTAGGTGGAAGTGTCATGCACTAGGGAATGAGTCTCGTTAAAAGTAGAAATGACGGAGTAAATTACTTTTTGCTCCTCCCTCTAACACGAGTCACGATAAATGACAAGTAACGATGTAAGTGATATTTTCCATTTTAAAAATTCCAGACTTTATTATTTTAAAAGACGATGTCTCACATTTTAATATGCTAAATAAGAAAATCATTTATAAATTTATCACAATGAATGTTATCATTAAATAGTTTTAAGCTATTTCGAAACATTGACATGTGTATACATATATTTGATATACGTATTACACAACAATAGTTTTATGAAATGATTTCAAATTATATTCAGATATAATTTAGCAGCAAATATCTTTAAAAATTAATATATATATAAATGTATATATATATAAGATATATTTATTAAGCTTTTAAATATTCTTTAACTGCAGAATAATAGTGGCTTAATTATACGATGAAATAGGAAATGCTGCTGAAGTCTGTAAGCAAGGTATGTAATATAATGAAATGCATATTTTATGACAGTTAAATTACATATCATTTTCTAAGTTAGTACATAAAAAATATACGTAGTCATGTACTTCGTACAGATTATAAAGATATAAAAACAAAATTATAACTTTTTGAGCAAATTAGGTGTTTATTAAAATGCATTATTATTTTTCTTTAGTATTTATTTTTATTAAAATAATTTATTAAAATAAAACTTTTCAGAATAACTGAAAATAACAGATTAATGAGAAACTCAAAATTTTTACCAATACTATTTTTATTAATACTTAAATTAAACGAAGGATGCATTAAAGAATTTTTCAAAAGTAATAATTTCTGTAATTAGATAAAACCATCACCGGGAAAGCGTCTTAGCTGTATTTTTCAAGAGATAATTAACGAAAATGTCTAGTTTATGTTGTTTATCTGTTACAGTTTCAAACTAGAAACAATTTTTAAAAACATATTTGATTAAATGATGATATACAGAAATCGTGCATTCATGATTCTACGAACAGCAAGAAAATCCCCGAAATTTCACAATCAGACAATAATTATTATTTACCCACAAATCTATGTCACGAATACACCATTTAACAGACAGAATATATGAAACAACAATCCATTACAGAAAATATTAGTTTGGAAAAGGATATAACACAATAAATTCCATCTTTCCTTCAATAAATTATGGTTTCATGTCATTTTTTCTCAATCTGTAAATTTTTGATTAAGAAACTAGAATCTTAAGCAAAATCCAAAATTATCTACGATTACTTAACAGAAACATTCCAAAATGTCAAAAGAGAGAAATGCTCTTAGCGAAAGAGAGACCTGCACCTAAAGGAATTTATAAACAAATAAATAGCCTTTCATTTTTCTTTTCAAATGAAACCGGTAATAACAATAAATTTGAAGCACCAAACTAGCAGTTATCTAAAGAATGGGAGCCACAGCTTGCTTTTTGACGGGAAAAATTAATGTTGACTCCGAACTTTAAAAGAGAAGAAAGACAATATATTCTGTAAAGTTTAAGTTGTAATAAAGTTATTTTTGACCTCAATGAAATCAATAAGAAAAATTAAAAGTAGCAATAGATTTTGATAATAGGCACCTTAATTTAAGGAGTCAAATCATGAAATTGGTTTTTCAATTAATAATTTTCTTTTACACATATAAAATTATTGAGTTGAATTTTTAAAATTGAATCATTACTTTATTTTTACCGATATAATTTAAACTAACACTGTGATTATGTATGCAAATTAGATTGCTAAAAATATCAAAATTTTTTATGTAATACAATTAATTTTAATATTTTTACATAACAAAATACTTGAAGAAAAGATAATGTAAATAAAAATACTATGCACACATACATATTTTTTAATAATAAAAAATTAAAGATTGACATACACTCTTTGATTAAACATAAATTTTAAAATAGATCTTTACTACCTACAATAAGATATCTGAAGAATTTTCATAAATATTTCTAGATCACTAAATTGAATGAGATTCTTAAATTTCCATTTGATTTTATTGCTTTTCAGAGTATAATTATTAGCCAAAATTCAATCTATGTGTCTATCTGACATTTAGGAAATTCTCAGATAGACACATAGATTGATAGATATAGATAAACAGAACAGCTTTAAGTTATAAATATATGTCAATGAGGTTAAATTAATGATTAAATAAACAGACAATTTTAAAAGAAATTTACTTACTTTAAAAGCAGAACATTTATTAATGATTCATAAATAAAATAAACCAGTACATTAATATAATCATGTTCTTAATAATGATCTCAAATAAATTTTTAAAATTTAACTACGCAAGTACAGCAACTTAAATAAAACACAAAAAATAAATTGTTATTGAATAACATAAAATCTAAATCTTAAATCATTAAAAGTGATTATTAATAATAGATTTAAATACGTCTTGACAATATTAATAATAATTGGTAAGTTTTTGTTCTTTATATGCTCATATTGCCTGTGACATTTAAATAAGGCACAGCTAAAATGCCTTTAGATGGTGAAGCTGCAATATGCATCTGTATGATGACAGCTACATAACTAATAGTAACTCCAATTACTGTTGGTAAGACTCTGCGTGTAAAAGGAAACAGCTTCCATGCACTGAGATGCACGTCCGATGACATAACTACTTTGCAGAAATCCAAGCACTCTAGATGGTAAAATGTAAAGCAAGGAGATGCCTTTTGACTCACATTAAAGATGCAAGGACAAATATTTCGACCCTCTTCAGAAACACGAGCCGCAAAACAAGAAATAACTGTCAAAGCACAAAAGTCAAATAAAATTTGTGCTAAGAGAAATAACAACGAGCTATTTGCAGGAGATTTAATATTTAAGTAAAAGTGAATACACGAACAGGACCTGGCAAATATACTACCAAGCCCTACCAGTCCGAAAAGAGAAAAAACTCTATCAGCAGATTTTACAACTTCAGCAGCTTCAATAAACTTCAATCTGTTGTCCAGTAGTGCGTCAGGCGTCGAGTTTGATATATCAATGCAAATTGATGTCAATATTTGCTGCAGAAGGCAACATACAAAGCAATATAGCATCACATTTGTCACAACATTCAATGAACTCACTAAAAAAACCAACGTATGCGTAATTGTCCCCATTCCTGAAGTATGAAAAATATCTGTATCAGTTTTGTTGGCATACGCAGCATCAAACCAGTCATGGGCGTGAGTTGGGAATAGTGTAGAGCAAACAAACACATACGAGAAGAAAATGGAACACGATAAACCCAATTTGCAGATTGTACTCGTAGACAGTTCCGTTGGTCTCCGTTTAATTATTTTTCGCAATTTCTTTGAAAACTTGAGAAATTTATTCGTATGTATGGCTATTGAATCTGCAACACATGCACTGACTATAGCATTAATTAATGGGAAAATGTCGAATATTACATTCATGTGTTGTACCAGTTTGTAAATACGATAAACAACATACGCATTTATGAAAAATAAGACAACGATTCGGAGAAAACCATACACCTTTTGTAGGTATGACATTTTTCTATTAAATATCACTGGAATACCATGTACGCTAAATAGAATTCGTAAACACAACATAGTAATTTTTCTTCGAATAGAGTTTTGTGATGAGTTAACGAATTTCATACTTGATGCTTTTGAAATTATAGAAATAGGTATGTGAGTATCGTTAGTTTAGTTATTATAACTGAATTTTTAGCAGAATTTTACATAGTAACTTACGACGATGCATTTATATCCCTTTCTTCTCTAAATTGGACTGAACAACCTAAATAATAAGTAATGTTCTTATATACATTCCTTACTGACGATACTCTTAGTCTCGTCAGACTAACTTCGCAGAATACACAAGAAAACCCATTTTCTTCCGCAAACAATGATGAAAATTCAGTAAATTGACTTAATAATAAATTTGATTATCTCTATTGAAGGAAGTGACATCTAATTTCCGTTAAATATAATTATATTTGATCACATTTTTGAGATATTTTAATCCCAAAATAATAAGAGTTAATCTCAATATATAATATAATATTTTACATCAGTCTTACTTGCAGTTAAGTATTATAATTTATTTTAATTATAAACATTATTTATTGATAATTTAAAAATTGTTTTCAATACATAAAATTAATATAATAGGCATATCAGGATTATGTTTGTTTCAAGTAGTCCGTATAAATCAAAAATATATATATAATAATTATTCTTTAAATTCGTTAAGAGTTATGAATCTACAATGAAAGAATTAAAGTTCATTTATTTTTTTATTTTTTTGAATAAAAGAAAAATTATTATTATGTTATTATATTTTATTTAATAAAACTTAAGTATATTTAAATAAACATTAAGTGTGTGAAAATAAATGAAACAGACATAATATTATGTTTCACGTTTAATGACTTTCATTAAAAATACTGATGCTATAATGCATAAAATCAAGAAAAAATGGATTTTTAATATTGCCTCATTAAAAAGAGCGTTTAGAAGAGATGCAGAAATCAACGTGATGTAGAATATATCGATCCAATAATGCCAAAAGATCTAAAGGATACAAGAATATTAAACAAGCGATCAAAATTATTCAAACAATAATTCTCAATAATACAAAAATATTGGAGAAAAGTGAACTCGAGCATAATCGAACAGAAGAATAAAGAATTTATATAAAAAGTGTATGCAGTAAACTAAATAAGTTTAATTAGGAATATAATTGCATAAAAATATTACAGCATTACCTCATACCGACGAAAAACACTTCAAAATTTTTTTGAAAAACAGTTCATAAATAATAATTCATTTTTCTAATCCAAATGATAACAGAAAAATCGTTACTGACATCAAAAGATTTATTTACAGCAAAATTTTTATACATTTTTTGAGGCCCTTAAATTTTTCGATTTCGTAGGTTAACTGGTGTGTAAAATATTTTCATTCAAAGAGAGATAATCTCTAATAAATCTGACTCATATTCATTAATTTTATCGTCCATGAATATCAATAAGATTTTCTGATAAATGAACACTCCCAAGAACTACTAGATTATAATTAAACTTCACCAATTTTAAAATTAAATAAGTGACATTGGATTCAAAAATGGGTTTGAATAATTGAATTGCTTTAGAAGATGTGTAAGAAAATACATTAATTGACTTCTATTTCTCAAAACAACAATGGTGACACGTATTTTGTTCTCTTTCAAAATGCATTTGTAAATCGAATACCTGTCATGAAGAACATTCGATCCAAGAAATATTAAATCTAGATTTTACCTAGAAGTCATAAAACTGTTATTGTAAAAATATTAGTTATTAAGCTTGTAGTTTTCGAAGCTTTTTGTTTCGTTTAATATGAATCAAAAGAAAGTGGTCTCACATATGCATTTTGTGATTTCACCTTGAGTCTGAACCTGTTTCTTTTCCATGTAGGGAAATATATTTTTCTTTGATGTTATTGGCTCACAAACGAATCTTGTAAATTACGAAAAGCCATTTAAAATATTTAAATTATGCCATTTAAGTAATTAAGCCATTTAAGTTATTATAATTAAGAAATCACAGCGAAAGATCATGAATTTCACGACCATATTAGCCCTCTTTACTTTCATTTGAAATTCGATTCACATCACTTTAGTTAATGTCATCTATATGATAGCTCCTAGATTATCTTCGATTGTATTAAGTGAATACAACAATTAAACATAAAATTATTGAACATATGTACTTACGTCATTATTTGATATACTACACTACTTTCAATATTTCTCTCCCCATTGCATATAAAGCATGTGACTTTTATCCCCATCCTTATATACTGGAACTTAATGTGTCATTTTAAGACTTTTGAGCCATTTGATCACTAGGAACCACTTTTTATGCTAGTTCTACTTCTTTATGCTCAATTTCCATGCTTGTTCATTACATCCTTAACTTCAATATAAAAAGTCTTAGTCACACAATAAAAGAAAATACTAGAATTGAGAAACGAATGGTTTTTTAGATACCAGTCTTACAAATAAAGAAATAGTTACTGTATTTATTATAAAATTACGCACTTATGTCATTAAAACATTAAATATAAATTATATTATATGTGTAGGTTAAATATGACTATTATATTAAACAAAAATTAAAAGAAGAAACAAAAAAAATTATTAGTTATAAGGAAAAAATGACATTTCAGATTGTATTACGTTAAAACTGAAGAAAAACTGCTGGCCACCAAATTGCAACTCGAAAAAGACAAAAGATCTCCACAAAATTTATTTTGTAGGTAACATGTTCACCAAGCATCAAATAATTAAATTTATAGATTTCTGGGAAGTGCGGTTCTTGCGATAATCAGGAGTAAGAGTAGGTGCCATTGTTGTAGATAACCACTGCCACACGTCTCGGCATTGATTCAAAGAAACTTTGGATGTGTTTTTAAGGTACAGCAGACCAAGCAGCTTCCACACGTTGCCAAAGTTGATCTGATGTGGCAGCTGAGGATATAATCTGGGTCAACCGTTGAACAACCATGGGCCACATGTTTTCTATCGGGGAAAGATCCGAAGATGGAGTCAGCCATGGATGAAATTGAAACTGGTGATTGATGAAGTACCCTTGGACAATACGTGCCCCGTGTGGTGGCGCATTATCCCGTTGAAATATAGCTGTGGCCAAACTTTGAAGTTAAGGAACCTCGGAGATGTAGTGCAAGCCGTTTACCATACTGACAAACTAGAGGAGTAAGAGTGATATTTAATACCGCCCCTGTGCATGACTAGTGGTGCGTTCATAACGCAGCTGTTTAGCATCCTTTCTCCATGTTGTCTCCAGACACGAATGCAACCATCGTGGTGTTACAGACAGAAGCGTAATTCGTCAGTAAAAACAATTTCATTCCATTCTAGAGTCCACATGCGAAGACGTCTGTGGTTCTGTGTCAAGGATAGACAAAGCAATGGACATCTTGGGGACAGACCACTCTGCTGTAAACGGTGTTGAATGGTCAGCGCAGACACTTGATGAGTTACAGACTGATCAAGTGTCTGCGCTGATCAGATCTTATATTCCCCATTACAGTATCTTGATTTTGGTCCAACACGATGTGCTATGGTTCGTGATGCGGCTGAACGATACGCCACTCCCATGCGCACAATTTGTCTGCCATCCCGCGAAGTGGTGCGCTGAGATGGATGCGATAGAACACGTCGGTCCGTCGTACCCTACTGCATCCAATGATCTTATATTCCCCATTACAGTATCTTGATTTTGGTCCAACACGATTACCGATTTTCCTGAAATGTAATCTACAATCACGGTAGGCCATTATTCTTCCTCTGTGGAATTCTGATACTTGATAAAAAAAAATGATAGCTGTTTCCTACGAGGCATAATTGATCTTTTTTTTTGTAAAAACTATAAGAAAAACACTATTCCCGAACATAAAATCATCAAAATCTCCAAGTCTTAAATAACGCTTTGAAATGAAGCACAGGCGCGCGTGATGTGCGTCTGAGCTGAAATTCTAATCATTTTTATATCTTACCTCCGGCTAATGCATGCTGTAAATTTCATGTTATTTGCATGTTTCCTTCAAAGTGCTGCATTTACGGTAGCCAGCAGTGTATATATAAAAAATGCTACTTATATTTTTATTTAAATCAAACTATTGTAATAACTCATGTGTTGATTGCTTTTAATATGAAAATCAGATGTGTTTTTCATATCAACAAATCAAATGATTTTAGTTTATATCTAAAATATTTTATTTACTTTGATATTATATAATTCTCAAAGTATCCAGTGTTATTCTGAATTATCTCAAAATATTTAAAATAATATTAAATATAATCTTTACTGCATAATACATTCAAATTTGTTCTTTTTTTAATTTTAAGAAATGTTTTTAAAATTTGTAAAAGAAACTGGATTTTAAAATATTGTTGAAGTTCAAAGTAAATAATCACTGTGATGGAGTTTAACAGTGAAAATCATTTCACTGTTAAACTACATTACAAGAATGTTTCTTAGAAGAAATCTAATAAACAGTAAAGTTAATAAAAGAAAATGCACTACACATAAATAAAATTTCATGGAAAACTCACTATGTATGCTCTGTTCTTATATATTCTTTCTAGACATTTATTAAGAAAAAACATACTTTCAGAACTTAAACTCTATATTTTGTTATAAACAAAGACTTTTTTCACGAATACCCAGCATTCCTAGAATTGAAAAATACCTTTTCTTTTCTTTTCAAGGGGCCTACTCAAAAGAAATGTTTGGACTGACATACAATAGGGAGAAAGAAGGCATTTTAAACAACTATAAATCCAACTACTTTCTCTACAAAAACTCTCGGTTCCTATATAACTGCCAGTAGGCATACATTAGGAAAAACAGCGAAAATGTAAGAAACGTTTGTTCTTTTGTTTTGACTCGTGCTTACTACAAGCCACCCACGACGAACTCCCGATAAAATGCAATAGATCGAATCCAACTTGATGAATAAGTAGCGGCAAAGTTTCTCAAGCTAAACTCTGCCCTGGTAACCACGCAGATTTAGCAGACGGTAATGAGACGTAGTGTAAAAAAGAAGCCCCGGTACGTACGAGCTTCGTTTACTTTTTTACCTTCCTTTTATCATTTGTTTATTTGTTTGCCTCTGTTTCTCCTCCACCCTGAGTGAGCCTCATTAGAGTAATTTCGAGAATAACTCGAGAATATCTCTGGATCTCGTGATTTTTTCCACCAGCACTTTTCTTGTGCTCGATTTTTTTTCTCTTCATAAATTTCATCTCCTCTTCGGAGCATCTTCTTCCTTTCTTCCGGGTTCCATCGACTCCTTCTACGAAAAGAAAGTAGGGAGAAGACAAGAACCAAAATCAGCAAGTATTATTTTCTTTTCGGTTAATTAGCTTGCGTTTTTCGCGTCTATTTTAGTGTCTTGGTGAACCGTTACTTTCGATTAGGATGTACAATGTTACAAAAACATACAGATTACGTCCATTCCTCTTTTTATTTGAAGCGTAAAAGTCGTTTTGTGCTTGAAAGCTGCATTTCGAGGTTCTATTGTGAAATTAAGTAATGAAGTTCAGTAGAGAAGAGAAAGTAAAATTAATTGTAAACTATTTAAAATATAATTACATAAAACATAAAATGTTAAACAAATATTTTAATATTATAATAATGTCAATAATAAAATGTGTTATAATAATAATTATTATAACACATTTTATCACCATGAATATAGTTTTTATAACAGTGTGATAAAATTTGTTTCCGTTTTTATTAAACTATAAACAATACCTTTCCGCCAGTTTTAAATAATTCAATATGAATTACGCGCACTAAATCACTAAATAAATTAATGATAGTAATAAATAAGTATAAAAATTAATTTTAAAGTATCATATAAATCATAAAATTGCAAGAAATATCAGTTTAGTATTAATAATTCTATCAAACTGATCGACTATAGTTCCTATTAAGAAAATATTTCGAAAGAAAATAAAACAATTTAACAAACTCATAATCTATGTTGGATTTCAAACATCCAATAGATTCATAAAATATAATTTTTGAAAAAAATGTTTCTCACAGATCCCGAAAAAAGAATCCTAAAATTTATGAATTGATTATCCCCATTATACAATCAATTTTAGAAAGAGGCATAACAACAGTTTAAGACATGACGCAAGCGGAAAGAAGCCAAATATATTGTAATCATGTTAGTTCATGTATTTGCAATCACGTTAGCATAGATAGATATATAATAATTTCTCTTGAACATATGCAGTAAACATGAGTTCAAAATAAAAATATCAATATTACATTATTCAAAGAGAGATTATATTTCAGAATCCTTGTTTCAGCATACTATTTCGTAAATTAGTCTCAAAAAATTGAAAAAAAAAATCACTAACTGCCTCTAAATAAAAAAACAGCAACAACAAACTGTATTATTTTTATCTTCTGTAAATCTTTTGAATAAGAAATACAAGTTCATCAAAATTTTAAATTCCTGATAGTGCTCAATTGTTGACAGATGAAATATATATATATATTTTCTAACCATTGAAAAAAATATTATTTACTTTGAACAATTCTTTTAGTTTACGTTATTTTTCGAAGCAATATTATACATTGTTGTTCAGTAAAAAATTAATAATTTAGCTCATCAAATATGCTTTTTGGATTATTTTGTATAGCTTTATAAAACTTCGAAACTAAAGAATTTTTTATAAAATACAAAAATATTTTATAAATTAGTTTTATGAAAAAATAAATCATTTTATAAGCTTTATAGTTTATATAAGCTTAAAGGTTTGTTTACATTATAAATATTTTGTAAATTTTAACAGATTCTGAAAAACATGAATTTTTAATATTGAAAACTTTAAAAATAATTTATAATTGAAACTTATTATGGCCAAGTAATAAGACCAGACGCTTTTATGAGGAAAGTTCCAGAAAATTCCAATCATAGTCAAAAAGACATTATGACTTTTGCTTTATATTTGTACTTCTGTCCAAGGGAAATTTTCTCTTGTACCGGCGAAAATATTTTTACTGAAAATGAATATATTTACTTAAAATAATAAGTCAATATAGAAAAGTAATAATCTTTGAAAAGGAATTACTCAGCAAATTATTAAATACTTTAATCAGTCTTATGCTATATCATTGTCTGCAATGTAGTAGTAAAATAAATTCAGTACTTTAATTATAATCGAAAAATAAGTCTGAAAAATCCAAAGATACATTTTATAAAATCATTTATTGCATCAGTCAACAATAATACCAGAAATTACCCTCGACAACTTTAATTAAGCTGTTTTCAAGACACAGATTAAGAAATTTTACTAATATGGCTCAGTTCACTTTTTTGAATTTAAAAAGTGATTCAGTCTTGGATACCTCTTCAAGGACGATATTCCGTTAGATTTATTGAACAAATTTCCTTTTAGAGTAGATCCAAATTTGTTATATGAGTATAACTCTGAGCAGGAACGTGGAAAAACATGCAAAGCGTTTTGAAACGATGTTGTGACAAAAAGAACAGACCAAAGATGGTATAATAAATATTTGTTCTTGTGACGAATCTCGATAAAAAGATGCAGTGCGATCTCAAACAACATAAATCAAAAACACCAAGAAAAGTAAATAACATAGATTTAAACAGAAGTATTGAAAAATCTTACAAATGAGGCAGAAATTTCCGAATGAATTCTAATTCTGTTGGAATTATTTATGGTCACTTAAAACAAATTGAACATAACTTAAATAAAAATGTCTCTCACAGTTGGAGTCCAATAAATTTTAAAAGTATATTTACCAATTCATTCTTTCTATTTAATCACAAAAACCATAAGTTTGAATTTCTTTCTGATAAGGACCGGAAAAAATCTAGAATAACTATAGGGCTAGGCATTTTATTGAAATGAATTTCCCCAAATTCGGGAAATATTGCCGTATGTAATGATGCCTAGTTTGATATTTGTTTTATCATACTTATATTGTTAATAAAATATTATTGAAGTGAATCATTTTTTTCTTTGTTAACACGATAACAAATTTTGAAAATCGTCTTCTCTAAGTATATTGAAATCCTCTGGACAATACCGCAAATGGGTCTTAGAAAAATGTTCGGCCACGGACTTTAAAAGAATTAACAAAGAGGATTGACATTAATTTTAAATTTTTGTGTCCCTTAAATAAGCGTTTAAAATTATGTATTATCATAAAAGCATAGTTTATTAAAAATAAATGCATATAAATGTTGTGCATAGTAAAATATTAAATATTTGAAATTACTTTCCACATTTTTACGTTAAAATCAAATATTACAAATAAAAGTAAGGGTTCAACTATGACAATGTTCAATGAAAGTTTTTTAGATCATTTAAATAAATATTTATTCAAATGAATCCTTTGATTAATTCAAATAAAATAATAGTTACCAAAAAATTTCGAGTCAAATTTTTATTTAAAAATATTAATTTGCTCCTTAAGAGAGTTTTTATCAAAATATGAATAATATAAAGTGAAACAATTTAATGACCTTAAGCTAATTTTTGACAAAGTTCCATGAAAGAAAATCCAAAAAATCTTATTTAATGCGAGCTATAATGCTATTGAAACATAAGTTAATATAAAAAGTTAAAAACCAAATTTTTCACAAAAGAAGTTTTACATGCTTTTTATTTTCCATTCATTTCAACTAAAAACTTTTATGCTTCATAAATTTCTTATAAAGTATATAAACCAATATTCAACATTTTAAAAGTTAAACTATATTATTTTTTAAATAAAAAATTATCAAACAGTTTAACTTAAAAATTTAATATGAAAGGTTTTCTCTCACACAATTGCTTGTAAATTACTTTGGTTAAAATATAATATAGATTCAATATCAAACCGAATTTCGAAACTTTATTTTAATTTTGTTTAAAATTATTAATGCATTATATAAATTTTCTCTGTAATGAATAGACTTATAAAACTACTATAATACTTAAATTATGATATTTCTCAAAATAGTCAATACAATTTAAAAATATTCCAGTTTTAATATTATCAAACATTTTTATAAAAAACTTAAGGAATCATTAATAAAATTTCCCATCTCAATAAAGTAAATTAATTTCATATAGGTGTAATAATTTATTACATATTTAAATAGTATAAATTTAATACAGTATATAAAATTGTAATGTGAATTAAATGACAGTTATCTTTGTAAGTAAAATAATATGTGTTGATAGATTTTTCTCACAAGTTAAGAACTTAAAATTAATAAAAAAAAATACTAATTCTAATTACCTTATTTCTGTTCACGTGTTTTTGACGTGCTGCAAATTTGATCACTCAGTAGGGAAGCTAATTTCGCTGATTTGTTTTCGTTCGGTAATTCGGGAAGACCACAGGAAGAGAGAGAAGGAGGCTTCTTCACTTCTTGCCTCTATTAGGGGCCCATCGGGGCTTTTCGGCTGACAAGAAGGATAATTGACATTACAGTGGGGTGGGAGACCTTGTCTTCACTCTGTCAGTAAAACCATAAGGGAACACTCATTAATTTGACGTAACCTCTCACAAACAAGAAAAGCCGCACAAAACAGAAGATGTTTCGCCACTATACTGTTCACTCTTCCCCTTTCTTCAAAGCTAAGATTAATGTAATACACAGTGGAAGAAAATTACGATGTGTTTGTGAATTCAAACAAAACAAAATACCAATTTTTGACTCTCCTGTTGAAATTATAAATACTCCCTATTTTCCCGAAATGAATTTCACTCCAAATTTTTAAACAAGTTCCAAAATATTAACTAAAAATTAACTTTATATCTAAAAATAAAGTTAATAAAATGTACTGAATTTTTCAGTTTTTCAATGAAAATTTTAGTTTAATCAATGGCCTAACATGAACAAGCTATAATTACAAGCAAATGATAGTTTTTCTTATTTCATAACTATTTTTACATTGTGAATTGTAATAACTCTGAATTTTATATTCATTCATTGATATTTAACAGCGTAATGTTTATATAAAAGAATAAGTGTGCGTTTTAAAACATAAATATTAATACCTAAATGTATACCTAAAAATATACCTCACCGTGTTCTAGAAGTAGGAGTGTTTCTTTCAAAGTAGAAAGGATTTAATCCAAACCGCAATTAAATAATGAGTGTTGTATTTCTGTTTTCCTGGTGCACATCTATCAAGATGAGTCCTTGGAATTTACCACGTGTTCTCTCTAGTGATTTATGAATATTATCTACTATGGATACCTGTAAGCAGTGGATAAACAAATGCCTTACAAGTATGTGTGTGTGCTTCAGCTGAAATGTTATCAGCTACGAATTATCAAAACTATTACTTGTGACGGAAAATTATACTATATGATCTTACCTGCACTATCATGCAAAATATTTTCGTAGAATAGATCACAAAGACCAGGATATGAATTCATTCTACAAGGAGAGATATGTTTTTGTTGTGTGTGAAAGACGTAACCAGAATTTCAAGGCATTTTACAACAATTTTAAAATTAAAAAATCTTCGGGTACAATAAAAACATTATTCGAAAAGCATGTAAGAAAGTAAAAATAAAGTTATTGGTGGCTTTTGTTAAATTATAGAGAGCGGAAGTTTTTAGATAATCCTCTCTTGTCACCTTCCAACAACGATGAAAAGACATAAAATCTATTTACATTGGCTGCGGAGTCGCGAAACACTTGCGAACATTTCTCAGACTGAGATTTAAGGAGTCATTTTTTTTTCTCTTTCTATTTTACGAAGGAAAAAATGTACAAATGGGTATGCTAACCAAGAGAGTATATTATGATTAATCAACTTAAGAAATATTTTATTTCCGAAAACGTATAACGATTTTGACTAAATAGTTATTAAGAATTAGCAGAACAAAACTCCAAATTAATAATAAAACGCATCCCTGATAAGAGTTAAATCAAAACAACTATATTCTATGAATTTTTTTATGAAAATTAATTCCAAAATTGGAAAAAATGCCACAATTAATTATTTTAAGGTTTTAAGACACATATCACTTTAAGCTTTATAATCATATTCTATATAAGAATAATTTTATTTTGCAAAGGAATATAGAATGTCTTTATTAAAATATTTTCTGACTATAAAAACATAATTTTCAAAATTTAATATAAAACATCTAAATAATTTAAAAAGAAATATCAGAATGAAAAAGAAACCAGCAAAATATTAAAAACAATATCCATTTAAACATGTTGTATCATCTTTAAGGTCGTTGTTATAACTTACTTTTACAAGAACTTTAATTCGTTATTTAATCTTTTGTCATTTAGATTTTATCTTATCTGAAAACACGCAACATGAAAAATAAATAGTTTAGATGCAATAACCCAAAATTAAAGAATTATATGAATACTGTAGATAACAGAAGTTAGCTTTTTGAAACATTTTCTTAAAATAAAAGCCTTTTCTCAGAAAGTTATTTAGAATAAAGCTTTTATTACACGTTTTTTTAAAAAGTATTTGTTTCTTGGTTCATTAGCCTAAAACAGGGTAGAACCGCAACTTTTCTCGCCTTGAAGCGATTGTTAGTCATGTTGTTATTTTGGCAATTTGAAGAAAGACGTAACAAATCAATCTACAATGTTATTGGGAATTCGCATATCAGCCAAATACTGTGTTTACAGCAACTCACTTGTTTAAGAAGTCTGGTGGAATACTAATTCTTTGAACTTTCTTGGCAGAAGTTCTTTGAAAGAATAAAAAAAGAAATATTAATAACCTGTGTGTTTGAGCATGATGCTCTAATAACAATTATTATTTAATACATCTAAATTGTAAATACAATTAAGTAAATTTAATTATTTTAAATTAAATATTTAATAATAACATCACGATAAATTTAAGTAGAATTACAATTTGACTTTGTTTAAAAATTTGTAAGACTTGTTCAAGGGAAAAATGTTTAAACATATTTTTAAACATTAATATTTATTTAGGAAAATTTCAAAGAAAATAATAACTTTTAATGCTTGTAATATTTTTTTAATTTCCGTAATACATAAATATAAAGCATCATTTAGAATATGACAGAAAAATAAGAAAAATATAATAAACAATTTTGAATAAATAAATCACAAGGTATGGAACCAATAATCAGTAGTTAAATAAGGAAAATTACCAAAGCGACATGCTTAGCACGTTGAAGAATTTAAACAAAACGTCTGATAATGCACAAATCGCAACATTAATTTAACATGAAATAACTAGAGGAGACAATGCATACTTCTTTTTATAATTTTTACTATCCGGTGAGTGATAGTTCAACTAAGAGGTTTTTTGTTACTACATTCCACTAAATTAAATTACGAAATAAAAAATGGTAAAAAGTAACATAAATTCTCATACAACAACTGAAATGACACTTAATCAACCAATTATCTTTAGATTCTTAATAAACTCATTTGAAAAATTTATATGAAAAAAGGTGACGTATAGGTTTATTAAATGAATGTATTAAATGAAAACTAACAATACAAACAAAAAATAAGATTAAATTAATACATAAAAATCAACATTACAAAACATCTGTAAGTTACATTTAAATTTTTGGACTATCTCCTTAGTCAACAGGGTAAAAAACAAATATTCTTGTCTTATATGAAAAAATTGTAAAAGATAGAAGAAATTAAGTTATACTTAATAATCTTATATTTTTATGAGGGTGAAATCAATTCCTTGATTGTTAATATGAACGTTAATATTCACGATGACCTGCTATTTAATAATATTATAAAAATAAATTATTCCACATGCAACATTTAAGAAAAATGAATAAGGAGTTCAGTAACACGTTTTGTTAATAATAAATTTTTCGGTACTACAAATGTAAACAATGATATTTTATTCCAAATTTTAAAATATTATATTTAAAGTGTGTATTATATAATGAATGCCTCTTACAAAAATAAAAAAACTAACGTTTTCTTTCTTATTTTTTATTAATTTTTCCTAAGAAAACGTTCATGATGTAAAACATAATGTAGCATTATGTTCCACATTAAGAATTCAAATAATTTTAAAAAATTTATAATTTTATAAACATATTTCTCTCTCACAGATATTTAATTAACAAATAAATAAATGCTAAAAGAAGGAAGTTTTTAAAAATATGGAAGATTAGACTACAAAATTATGCAAGACATATACAGGCTTTTAAATAAGATCCTTCAGTAAGTAATAAACATTACAATTAAAATATTTAGTCACACATATTTATGGTTAACTTATAACGAAATTTATCAATGTATGAAATTATTTTTAATTTACAAATGTTAATTCTTCTGAATCCAACTTTAAAAAACTATAAATATACTTTACTGAATGAAACTTAGCCAGGAAGTTTTTTCTTTTGAATCTTTTGTTTTATTTATATTTAATCTATTTATTTTATATAAATTTTCATGAAGTGAAAATAGGGAAACTGATTAGCTTGAAGTCCATACAAGAGAATAAAGATTGGTCAATTTAATTTAAAAAAATATATTAATTTCAGGAAGTCTTTACAGAAACATCATATTGAAGATTTTAAAATTGAGTATTATCTAACTTAATAATATATCAAAAAAATGTGAAACCTCAAAAATAATATTCCATCGTATTGAAAATTAATGTAGACATTAAGACGTTTCTTACAGAAACAAAAAAAAAACATTTCATTGTAAAAAATAACTAAAATTTATATTCAGTTGTAGTTTTTTTATATTTTTCTCAACATTTTTAAAAATATGATTCAAAAAGTAAATATTTTTATTTGTGAAATTTATGAACATTATTAACATGATTGAATACATTAGGACATAAAATAAATAGTTAAATTATATACTAGTATAAGCGCTTTTTACAAAGCAACTTTTAATTTTTTTTCAATAGTAACATATTATGAGCTACTTTTATTAAGGAATATACACTTCTATTTTTATTAAAATAATAATCAACGAATCTTATAAAAGTGATAATAAAATTCAATTTATTTTGATTTTACATTTTTATCACAATTATAAAGTTTTGTATTGCAACTATAAAACAAAATTTTAAAACAATGCACACACATTTTAATATTATTAAGTCTATAATTTTATTGTAAATTTTAATTACATGTTTTATTGTTAATTCTGAATTATTTTTAATAACAGATAAGAAAATTAAAATATGTTTTCTCTGATGTATTTTGACTTATTTTTGTTAGAAATGAACGTTTTCGGAGAAAGAAAAATATTTTTAGTATTGAGTTATAAAAATAAAAATTAATTTTTGTGAGAAATTGTGTTTGCAGAAATTTAAATGTATTCTAAAGTCTATAATTATGAATCTATATTCTACTAGTTTCCAAATATCTAAATTCTTTTTGCTTATTTTAATTTAAATTTTTATGATTTTCAAATAAAGTAGTTTCAATTACGTTTCTATATGAATAGAATGTACATTTAATTTCTTCCAAATAAATTAAACATTTTGCAGAAAGAGTTTTTTTAATCTTAATTTATTGTTATCATTTGTAAACTAGGGAGCTATCAACGTAAGCAGAATATCACTGTTGGAAGTACTTCAGTAAAAAAAGAGATAATTAACAACTTTTGTAAGATTCAGCGTTGACTGTGACTGAAGAGTTTTAAAATAAAAAAAGGTAAAATTTTGTCAACATGGGATGCCGGCAGAATTGAAAAATAAAGTTGAACGACCCCTTTTGGCGAGTCTAGTAGTAGGAAAAATAGAAGTTTGAGGTCACTTTTGTTTCGTTCAAAAGAGAGGTTATTAAGGGCATGCTACTTTTTTTTCAGTTGTAAGTGAAAACGTAATGAGTTACATGAAGGAAGATGGAGAGATGGTGACATATCCAGCAAAAACTTTTAGTCAGCAAAAAGAAGATGTCACAGAGACAAAAACTTCGGCTCCTTCAGAGATTTGTTTACCTCAACTGCAAAGTTTCCATTTCTATTTTATCCTCCCTGCTTACTTATAGGTCTCTGATGGGTACGTTAACAGTTATAATTTAAGTAATAAATGCTTTACAAAGAAATTGGTAAATCTGGTAATAAGAAATGATTTTTGAAAAGACACAATATCAGTTGCACGGTAGCTGCACAATAGAGTTGCACGGTAATAGTAAAATTAGGTAACGATTTTAATGATTCAATGTGTAATAATAGTTTCTCAGTAAATACTATTAACTAATTATTTTTGATAACTATAATACCCTCTAAATATTTCCCTGATACTACTCAGAAACATTTTCACATCTACAATTATCGTGGATAACATTCTAATCAAACGACAAAAACTCATATAAAATAATATTGAAATATTTAAATACACCGCTAGACTCTCAAATTGCTACAACAAGGAAGACAAGAGATATCCCGTGACAAAATTTAATTTCCAAATAACATGTTAACCAAGCATCAAATCATTAAATTTATAGATTTCTGGGAAGTGCGGTTCCAGCGAAAATTAGTAGCCGGAGTAGCTGCCATTGTTGCAGATCACCACTGCCACAGGCCTCCACATTAATTCAAAATGACTTTGGGTGTGTTTCTTGGGGTACAGCAGACCAAGCAGCTTCCACACTTTGCCAAAGTTGATCTGGTGTGGCAACTGGGGATATAATCTGGGTCAATCATTGAGCAACCATGGACCACATGTTTTCTATCGTCAATCTGTCAATTGACGAAAACCCCTGGGACAATATGTGGCAATAGTGGTCGTGCATCAACCTGTAGGAATATGGCTGTAGGCAAGCCCTTAAGATAAAGAAAGACAACTGGCTCCAACACCTCGGAGATGTAGTGCTGGCTGTTTAAAGTACCGTCAATGCGTACTAGAGGAGTGCGAGAGTGATATTCAATACTTCTTTATAACATAATATCCGTTGCAGGATCAGTGTGGTAGTGCATAATGCAGCTGCCCAGCATCCTCTCTCCACGGTGTCTCCAGAATCAAATGTAAAAATCATGGCGTTGCATACAGAAACGTGACACCTCAGTAAAGACTATTTCATTCCATTCTTCCGTCCACATCCTTCTTTCCTCGCACCATTTGCTGAGAAGACGTCTGTGGTTCTGTGTCAAGAATGAATAAAGCAATGGACGTCTTGTGGACAGACCACTCTGCTGTAAACGGCGTTGAATGGTCAGCGCAGACACTTAATGAGTTACAGACTGAATGATCTGTGCTATGGTTCGTGATGTGGCTGAACGATTCGCCATTCCCATGCGCACAATTTGCCTGTTTGGTTGTTTGGGTTTTATTGCGCAAGGTCTAAAAAGGACAAGCTGCGCCCACAATTTGCCTGTCATCCCTTGAAGTGGTGCACTGAGATGGATGCGATCGAACATGTCGATCCGTCGTACCCTTCTGCATCCAATGATCTCATATTTCCCATAACAGTTGCTTGGTTTTTGTCCAACACGATTACCGATTTCCCTGAAATGTAATCTACAATCTCGGTAGGCCACTTTCCTTCCTCTGTAGAACGCTGATACTTGATCAAAAAATGATCGCTGCTTTCTACGAGGCATAAGTGATCCTTTTTCTGAAAAAACGACAAGAAAATTACCGAACTTCGTCAAAATCTCCAAGTCTTAAATATTGCTTTGAAGTGGTGCCACAGACGGTCATGATGCGCATCTGCATGGAAATTCTAATCATTTGCATATCTCACCTCCTCTAATGCATGTTGCAAATTTCATGATATTTGCATGCTTCCGTCAGGGAATTGTATTTACGGTGGCCAGCAGTGAATTAAATTGAATTGAATATCTATCTCCAAAATGATATTATATTATATCAATCAAAATATGCTAAAAAATTAAAGAAAAATGATATTTTTTGTTAAAACTGATTTGTGTTAATTAAAGTTTCACATAATGCTGCTTCAATTTTAAAATGTAACTTATGTTAAATTTTTGTATCAAGAATACACTTCATTTTATTTAACTAATTAGTGTTTATTTGAACTAATTAGTTTTAGGGATAATTGTGTTTCAAACTTTTGAAATATTAATTTATTAAGTATCTACATGTGGGTTATCCAATTGTATGTCCAAGATACCACAGCACAACTCGTTCGTTTTATGTGTACCTGAACCACATAATTATGATAAAATATTCCACTTTTAGAAAAAAAATGAATTGTTAAACAAACGTTTTTCTTTTACCATTTTTAATGGTTAATGAGACGAAATTAAAATTATAATGATGTCCTAAACAGATAAAGGGGCAAATTGAGATGTTACAGAAATCGTTTTTCTCGTGCGCTTAATTTTCGCCAGTCTAATAGAGAAATTGACTTATCAGCAATTATCAGTCTTCAGCTATTTCAAGTTTAGCCTGAAAAAAACCTTCAACACTTTAATATAATCAAACTAATGGCTATCTTTTTGTTAACTATTTTAGTTATCAGATAAATGTAATTAAACTACACTTCATACATTTCATATCTTATTTAAGTGAAAAAAGAAATAGCGATAGAAGTTTTGGAACTTTTAAAAGGGGTACTATTCATTTTGGAACAAATTAAATAAAAATTTCTAAGCAAATTTTCCTTCTTAGAACAAATTTCACAAAAGTTTGACACACAGAGTTTACAAAAATTAATTTTCTTTTTTTGAAAATAACAGCAAGCAAAAGAGAGAACAGCGTATAACCATAATCTCTGTAACGGTAAATCTATATTTAACAAAACTTTTTTTTTCTTTCAAATTTCCTACTAACTCAAAGTATTTTGAAGCTATATATGTTGATAACTTTTTCAATAATCCTGTTTTTAGTGCTATTTTTAATTCTTCACAAACCTTATTGTACATATTCATACATTTTCCTTTTCAATTTTCAGCTCTTTTCCACTATTTGTCTCTCTCTCTCTCTCCCTTTACAATATCCTAAATTTTTGTCTTGAATTAAGCTTAACAAATTTTGAAAATCCTTCAACCACTGTGTGCGATCCAGCTTATGTCATTAGCATTTGAAGGTAATCTGAATTACTTCTAAATTAATAAAATATTAAAGTAAATTGATACAGTTTAAGCGTATGATATTTTGCAATCAACAGAAGCTTCACTTTTGAATAAATATAAAAAGTTAGTGAAGATTTAGAAATAAATGAATAAAGTTAATAAAAAAATACACAAATTATCTTATCCATTAAACTAAACTAGCTTTATCTGTTGCGTCGTCATAATTTGGCGATGCTGAATACCAAAGCACAATTAAACTCTGTTTATGTTTGAGCTCTAGTCAAGTTTAAGTTTGAAACTCTGATAAATTGTGTGAACGTGAAGTTTCGTTTTTGTGTTATTTCGTCTTAACAAATTAATATTCCGCTAGAGTTTCTATAATTGAACTTGCAAGGATTCTGAATTAAGATCCTACAGTATCTTTAGATAAAATAAAAGCACAAAATTTTTCCATAAAAACCACACTATTTTATTATAGCGGTATTGTATTCAAGAAAATTTCTAAGATAAATTAACTCCTGCTGATAATTCAGTATTCAGAAAACAGAAGAAAATAAAAGATCGAAGCTATGCATTCTCGTGAAAATATGTGTACTTCAAATAAAACCATTTCATTTCCCTATCTAAATGCCGGATTTAAAAGATGAAAATTTAATTTAAAGAATACAAAATCGGAAAGAAGTCGAAGAGGCTGACAATTCTGTTGTGCACAAATACTGATTTAAAAAAATAATTAAAATTTTTAATTGTTAGAAAGAAGATGAAATCAAAATATTTTTTTAAATATAAAAAGAAACCAGTAAATGTTAAAATTGGATAACAAAGGATATTTTAACAATCTGGTATTTAATATTAGTAAACAAATGAAAAAAGATTATTTTCTTATTGTAAAAAGTGAACATCCTGAGACAACCTTCCATTCTTAATAAATATTCAAATATTTTTTTTTATCTATGCATTATCAAGTGTTTGAAAGGATGTTATCATTAATAATTAGCTCAAAATGTAATCATCAAATTAAAAATTTCCAAATTTTTTAACTATCTTTGGTAAACGTAATATTTTAAACAGTCTATATATATATATATATA